>NCKU01003047.1:0-16467 GCA_003675995.1 Dinothrombium tinctorium | reverse complement strand
CTGGCCCAAGTGGTACGTCACTGGCAGAAAGCACACCATCGACATCAAAAACTAATAAAGGAAAGGGAGCTGCTGGTGGAGCCAACAAAGCAGTGAATGCACAAAAAGCGGTAGGTGGACAGCCCACCAAAAGGCAAAGAGCTAACAGTAAAACGGGAAAGAAGGCGAACAAACCGCTACCAGCGTTCGATAGTGAAGATGAAGATAGTGCGAAGCCAATGTCGTACGACGAGAAGCGTCAGCTCAGTTTAGATATCAATAAGTTACCAGGTACGTTTGAGGAAATTGAAGTTCATGTTTATGTTTGATGTAAAAAATTAAAACCGAAATTTTTGCAACAGGCGACAAGCTGGGAAAAGTTGTGCATATAATTCAATCACGAGAGCCGTCTTTGCGTGACTCCAACCCGGATGAGATCGAAATTGACTTCGAAACTTTGAAACCGTCGACTCTACGTGAGTTAGAGAGTTATGTGGCCTCTTGTCTGCGGAAGAAACCACGCAAACCATATTGTAAGTACTTAGTCTTGTTCTGCTGACAGTGAATTAACTTGCGTTTTGTTTTGAAACAGCATCTAAGAATAAGGTAGCGGGAAAGACGAAAGAAGAGCAAATGCGTGAAAAGAAACAAGAGTTGGAGAAGAAGCTGCAGGATGTGAGCGGGCAGTTGGGAACGACTCCAAACATGAAGAAGGGCCCGAAGAAAGGTAATAATGGAAGCGCAATTAGCGGTGTGTTAACATTAGTGCAATGCTTGTTGTTTACAGATCCTTACGTTTTTACAGATTCAGAGAATTCTCACGCGGATGTTGTTGGAGGAGGATCGACACGACTAAGCGCCAGTAGTTCGAGTTCAAGTGACAGTGACAGCAGTTCGAGTTCAAGCACGAGTAGCTCATCAGATAGCAGTGATTCTGAATCAGGTTAGAATTGCACATTGTAATTGTGAAGCTGGTCTCATCTGCTCTGGTCGTGATCACTGTCACATTGAATCCGACTCGTTCGATTCGTTAGTCAGCGAAAGCCAAATTGTATTTGTTTTTTTACTTTTGTAAATCATTTCTGTGCATGCAGCCATTATGTAGAGTGCAGTTACATTATACTAAGACGATTTTAAGATGACTAGATGAGATCATGAATTGCCAAACACACGACCATGTATTGTTAGCCATGAGTGCAGTGTTCTGAGGTCAGTCGGCTTGTAGTGTTCAGAGCCCGCTGTCGCATATCGCAGCATTTTGCAAACTGCCCTAATGACACCTTTGCGAGTAGCGTATCGAACCTGTAGACGGGTTCGAGCGGTTGATCTCATTGTTTGATCTCTCTCGATTCTTTGGGTTTTGATGTTTGGTCCTGTGGCCGATAGTCGAGTAGGCAGTGAGGAGTGAGGGAGCGAGTAGAGTGCATGAGGGCGTAATGGGTGTAACGGTTGGAAGCACGGAAGTGAAAATGGTTGCTGGACGGGGGGAGGCAAGGGTCGGGCTTTGGTACTCGGCTTCAGGCTACGCTGGCCTCTAAGACATGTGCACTCTGGGCTACAGCAATGTGAACTGTCGTAATCACTGTAAATATGTACATTAAACATAATTGTACTCATGTATCGCTGTGAAAGCTTGTCTGGACGACGACAACAAAGTGTGTTGTTGGGGCAGTCGCCGATCTATGATCTATTGTGAATTAGATATTCGAGTGTGAAAATGTAAATAGCCATTGTCTCGCGAATCGATCTTCTTTCTATTTTGCCATTAAAAGACTTTAACCGAGTTTGTGTCTGTGTGCAGAGCGTGTGAAATATGATGAAATTAAGACTGACAAAGTATAAAGAAGTGTAAGCGATTAGTAGCAATATTTGTCAGAATTAGAATAAATCGATTAGTAGTTGAAATGAAATGAAATGATTAAAAATGAACAGAAGCCTGAGAACTCGGATCACTGCACTCATAGGTAGCCAACTTGCGACTAATCAGCGCGAAATACGCAGAGTCTCCTATGAAGAAGAAGCACGCAAACAGCGGACAAGTGGCCGCAACGCCGGCTGTGTCTGGTCCGCAGTCCGGAGCAGGACTCGCGCTTCCAGGAACACTGCAGCATCCAGCATTCGGACCGATGCCTGCAGGTGTGGCTTCGACAGTAGGTTCGCAGTCGCATCTTTTCGGGCAGCAGTATCATAACACTGCTGTGCCGCCTTTCGGGTCTTCCTCTCTGATGCCGAACGACATGGCAGGAGTGTATCCGAACATGAGTGGCTCGGCACTGAGCAACTCTCTTCCGCCAGCAACAACCGCAGTTCCTTTGGCCGGCGACCAGCCAGTAGTGGCTTCGCACACTAGCCTTCCGCAGTTGCCATCACGGCCGTCGGCAAGCGTAGCTCCTGTGGCACTAAAACGAAACGTGGTGAGTGGGTCACAGCAGATGCAGGGTCCGGCATTGGGCAACCAAACTCAGCAGCCTCCATTACCGCCACCGTTGCAACCGTCGCAACAACCGCCACTGCATCAACAGTCATCGACGGCCAGTCAAATGCAGAAGCCAAGTAAGAAATGCGAGAATAATGTTGAGCGTTAACCACTGACAAATTCTGTTCATTTTGTTGGCGCAGATAACATGATGACAAATTCGCCGTTCCAGGCTCCCTCAGCAGTGTTCACCGGCTCTTCGCCTTCACCAGTCAGTCATTTGCCATCTCCGAAAGCCCATCCGTCGCCGAAACCGTTGTCGAACGCGAACACACTGCCGCCGGTGCCGAAATTGAGTTCTGCGAGTGACAGTAAGCCCAAGACACCGCAAACTCCCTTGGGACAGGGAATGTCTCCATCACCCCCATCATTGGGACCGTCTGGTTTGAAATCCAAGGAAGAAGTAAGAAACTCGACGCATTTGCCATCTTCGCAACAGTCCGCTGCAAGAAGCGGATCAAACTTTTCAAGTCAAGGTGCGTTACTTGCAGCCACATACAGATCATCTGATTTATCTCTCACGTTTTGCTTTCTTCACAGGTTCAGTTAACTCTGCATTCAATAATACTGTGATGTCAAAGGAATCATCTACATCAGGAGGAGAGAGGAAGGAGCTTCAGCAACGACAAGTGCCGTCGAGCACTCCGCCCTCGCTTGTGACTGCAAACAAAAAAGTAGCTGTAAGTTTTTCAGCCAGCAAAGAAAATTGATACACAGAGCTGACCGATGTTCTTTTATGCAGCAATCTTTTCCCGACAGCAAGTTAAAGAACTTCACGTCGTGGTCCAGTCTGGCGCAATCTGGAGCGACGGGGTCTGCTCAATCATCTGCACTTCGATCTTCAGCCATAGACAGTTTTCAACAATTCAAGAAGCAGGCAAAAGAGAAGCAAGATAAGCAGCGTGCACTGGTTGAGCAGCAGGAGATCAGACGTATGCAGAAGGAGCAAGCGGAGAAAGAGCGGCAGCGAATGGAAAGAGAGCGGCAACGCGAAAAGGAAGAAGAGGAGGCTTTGGAAAAGTTCCGCAAGAGTCAGCAACATATCGAGGAGACGAGACAACAATTGGATGTGCAGCAGGACAGCTCGTCGCCAGGAAGCAATTCCTCGTCGCCTGCTCAAGGATTGAGTGAAAGAGAGAAGCAAAGGCTTCGGGAGCAGGAGCGACGGCGGCGCGAAGCTGTAAGCAGAGTGCGTTTGTGGTCTCGCTAACTAAACAAATTTCTTTTCTATTCAGATGGCAGGTCAGATAGACATGAACCGACAGAGCGATATAATGGCCACGTTCGAAGAGATGTTATGATGTTGTTATAAAGTGTTTAATACGGAACGGTTACTCTCTCTATTTTGTACATAACAGTTGCCGAACAGCAGTTTGGCGCTTGTCAGTCACTCGCGCAGCCGACGGCCAATCGACAATACATTAGTTGAATATATTTCTAATTGTTCACAGCATCAACTGTTCATCGGTCATTCCATAAGGCGATTCTAAAGAAGTCTATTTACGATAATTCGATAAGCGAGGCAAAGCGACTCATTCCCAGATTGTTACTTGTACGCATTCATTTAAGCGAGGTTTGAGTTTTCTCACCTTTCTAACAAAGCTTTTTAAGGCTAATCACAATAAACCAGTCATTTGCTGTCAATCTACGATCGCCATCCTTTTGTATAACTTTAGTTTCCATCAGTAATTGTGTCACACGTTTGACAGTAATTCGAATTATGCTTCAATCGACTACATTTTCGATATTAAATATTGAAAACAAAACACTTGTGTATAAAATTAAATTAAACAAATAAATAAATACGTTTTCATCAGCTCGCGCCTCACTCTTACCACTTTCTCACCACTCTTTCGCCGCACTCAGCCACTTTCGAGCGCCGTTCGCGTCTCGTTTTGCACGCACAACTTTTCAAACAAGTCGCACTCTGCGCTCCATTCATTCTCGCACTCAATCGCACTGTGTGAGCGCTCGCCGACAGTGCGCCTCACAACGCGCTTCTCGCTCACACGCGCCCTTCACTTTCATCCTCTTTCCGTCCGCAATCAAACTTCGCACATCGCAGCTCGCACCGAATTCGCTGTCCTTTCACTCGTTTCCCTTCTTTTCGCTACTTTCGTTTTAAAACCATCCTCGCGATCAATGCTCACTCGCCTTTCGCCGACGAACGCCTCTGCAGCTCTTTTTGCTGTCTAATTTCGCTTCGAAACTCTTTTCTCATTATAAAAACTTTTCTCTTCTTGCTAAATATAATTATTTTTCTTGCTTATTCGCAAACCTCACAAAAAATTAATGCTTTCCTTTCACAGCACACTTCGTCAATCCTTTTTTTTTACAATTTAAAGTGTTTAATTGCGAGCTATTGTTTTCATACAACTATCTCGGTTTAACTCGATAGCGTTGCAGGAAACGAATCATTATGCATCATAATCTCGTGATTAAAAAAATTCTATCAACTCACTGCAATTTTTCGTTTTTAATGTAAACTAAAACGTAAAGTCGGAAAAATTGCACTCTCTCGTAATAATTGTACACTTTCAACGTAAAAATGAGTAGAGCAAAGCTTTTTACGTGCCATAAGCCAAATTTAATGAAAATTATTTTATATTTAGCTATTGAAAAACTACATCAAAAAGCGATACTCTTTTCTTTATTAGAAATCGAAATGCTTGATTAGAATTAGTACCATTTAAAGCAATTCTGGATGTTTACGAGATGATATTTATAATTTTTTCTAATTTTTTGGTACTTTTGGCAATTTAACTGTTTTTATGCAACAAATTAACTTTCTTCGGCCAATATATTTCGCTTAATATTATTTTATAATTACATCTTTTGGGTTACAGTACTAATCTTTTTGTATTGCTTCTTCTCACTACTCTTGTGTTTTCATTGTTGCTTTGAATTCCTATTGAATTTGAATTAAGTGCTGAAGGAGAGTGAAAATACAAATTTGAAAAAGTATTCGTTCTTGAAACGCAATTATTATTCTCTTGTTGAAAATGCAGACGAAATCCTTCTTTGTATTCTGATTTATAATATTGATCAGAATGAAAGCGAAGAACTATTGGACCATTTGCTTTTGTAATAACTGGTTTTGAAATCTGTGAATCCTTCTCAAAATTCAACCGTTTACCACAATATCGATCATATGTTGGACCATCTCCTGTTTCTGAACCTCCGGAAATCATGAGATAATCGCTTTTACATTGCTCATCACCGACTCCAGAACTTGGCAGTGATGTTCCTGTTTTTTCAATTGACCATTCATTGTCCATAGCGGTGAAAATGACTTTACAAGTATCAGGGAGACGCTCAATGCAAATTGCATAGTCTAAATTGTTTAAATAATCACCAAAATTAAAGCTTTCAATAACGCCTGTAGATGCAGTATAATACTGTAAACAATGAGGAGGAGCAGGTACCGAAATTTTTAGACTAGCTGGTGGTATGAACGAAAAAAACGATTTTTGTTGCCGATTTCCCAATTTATTAATACATTCGATTTGAGTGATTCGCAAATGCCAACGGTATGGTCCTTCGCTATTAGTTACAAATAAAATCGATACTGAACGCGGTATGGTGTCTTGAGGTACGTTAATGTAAACTGATGAATAAACTTAAGTCTATGTTTTGCTTCTTTGCAGTACTTACTATGGGAGTTGCGATTAAGTCCACACAAAGTCGGTATTGTACTTGTTGCTTGTTTACTCGCACTTATCGTCAGTTTGTCGCCCAAACATTGCCCTTCCTTCGGTGGATCTAATTGAAAATCTAAAAAATCGAGCCGAATCTGACATATATCAGAATCTTTGATATCAATGGTCAAATCGCAAAAATTTTGCTGATTATCAGTAGATGGATAACTTGGATTTTTGAAGTAAACAACTTTTTGCGAAGTTGTATTGTGGCATGATTTTGATACTGAATAGAATTAAAAATTAAAATTCTTGAAAAAAGATCATTCATACAAACTTATGCAACAAGTGCCGTAGCCATTCGCGCACATAGCTGTGGCCGAACCACCGAAAGCTTTGCACTCTAGTGGAGTGTAGCAAGTTCCGCTCTGGTTTCCTCCGTCGTAGCATTCGTCGTTTGAAAATTTCACTATATTGAAAATACTCGGACGCAACAATGTCGGCCGAAGTCCTGAATTTAATTGCAGAAATTATATTTAAATACATTGATATTGTACTTACGTCGGCCTCTTTCGTTAGCAAATGTCGAATTGCTTTCAGAATCAAAAACTATTGCGTTAACACTCGATCCAAAAAGTAAGAGTAAAACTGTTAAATCTTTCATGGTGAATTCAGACACGAATGCGATTTCTTAGCGTGTTGTGACCGAAAAAATGAAAAATAAGTGAATTTATAGTAAAGAGAAGTAACAATTTATTACAAACTAATTATTTTGAGCTTTAAACAAATATTTGAACAACATTAAAATCAAGCACTTCACAAATTTCTCAAATTGCAACACCCATTATTCGACACGCTTTTCTTTTAAATGCATTTCCGACAGTAAATAACTTATCACAGACTTAGCTGAACACTATAATTTTACTTCGCCGGAAATAATCTTTCTAAATGCGTTCGCATCTAGCGGTGAATATGTCTTTTCCACTGAGTTCAAATAGTACAACGGATCTTGAACTATTTGTGGGTCGAAGCCTTCTTTTTGGTATTTGCTTTTCGACAATTTGTAAGTACTCGTTGAATCTACATTATTTACTATTCTCAGGAATACAGGAATGGAAAATGAGGGTAATGTTTGACGCATATCTTTTAAGAATTTGGTGAAATCGAATGGTGCGTTACCCATGGCCACAGCTGCCATTCCTGCTCTTCCTTCACAACCAGGCACTTCAACTCCGTAAACAACTGCATCGTTTAAATTCAATACATTGCTGATCACTGCTTCTACTTCGGTGGTTGATATATTTTCCCCTTTCCATCTGAATGTGTCGCCAGTTCTATCTTTGAAGTAAAGATAGCCGAATTTATCCATTTCGAGTAAGTCGCCCGAAAGAAACGCAGCGTCGCCTTTTTCAAACACATCTTTAACAATCTTTTTTTCATTAGCTTCGGTATTCACATATCCGTCGAATGCTCGTTCGGGATCATTGGTCATGATTTTACCAACAAATTCACCACATTCACCTGGCTTGCATTTACAACACAGATTATTTTTATCCCTTATGGGCTGACCTGTAGTTTCATCGATTCTAATAAGGGCTACTGGATATATCCATGGTAAAATTTGTGATATGAAACCGCATGAGCCATCCTTGTTATCAACATTGACTATAAATCCGAAATTAATTTCGGGATATTCTCATGTTTAAACTTACTTATGTTTGCATTTCCTTCCGTAGAGCCATAGAATTCTCCAATCTGTCTTATACGGAACCTGTTTTTGAACTCTTTCCAAATGCCGGGCCTTAAACCATTTCCAAATATGACTCTTACTTTGTGTGAATGATCTGCAGGATTTTCGGGTTGAGCCAATAAGTATCTACACACTTCTCCTATATATTGCGCTGCCTAAAATTATTACTGCATGAAAAAATATTTTGTGAATAGATAGATATATACAGTGCAATTCCATTTGATACAATCTTTCCAAAAATTAGAAGCAGAAAATTTGTGACGAATTGCCATTGAATTGCCAAAAACAACACATTGACAAGTGCCTACGGTACCACCAGCTAAGTGATATAAGGGTATTGTTGTATAAATTATTTCATCATCTTTTAAATTAAGCATGAATTTCAATGCTGAACCCATCCAGAGGTAGCGACAATGTTTGATTATTGCTGCTTTTGGAAGCCCTGTTGTGCCAGATGTGTAAATGTAATACAAACGATCTAAAAATTTATCTTGATAATTGTTTCCATATGTTAGCGATTAAATACCTGTGAAATTTCCCTTATTGATGTAAGAAGGCGTTTCTGGTGAAGATTCTGTGATTAGATCATGCAATGGTTTTGCTGAGACTATAGTTGGGTCATAATTCCCGTAGCAAAAATATTGAAGCGATCGCTGCTGATTTAATTCAGGCACAATTTCCTGTACAACTGTAAAATCAAACAGCTGTTATGTTGTGAAAAGCAGAAACATTTGAATTTTGCAATCATATATCAAAGTTAACATAAGATTAGAAATGTCACTACGGAAATAAGCGCAGAGATAAAAAACTTTTATATAAATTGTACCTGAAATGAATGAATTCTCAAATATTAAAGCTTTACAATTGACGATTGTGATTGAATGCAACAGCGACTTCTGCCTCTGATGTGAATTGATCAAAGCAGCGACGATACCAACTTTGGCGAGTCCTAACCATATGGCAACAAATTCGGGCCTCGATTCCATGAGCAATGCTATTTCTTCGCCCGGATGAAAACCCAACTCGAGAAAGCAATTGCCGATCCTATTCGATAATTCATCGATTTCTTTGAATGTCCAATTTTTGGACTCATGATAAAACATAATCTTTGACGGATGCTTCCTCACATTTTTCTGAAACAATTGTGGTACAGTAGCGTTTCGAGATTTTTGTTGACACATGAAAAGCCGAGCGGTTAAAAAGCGACACAAACTCCTGAAAAGAAAATGAAGACTGATTACTGCAATTAAGTTATTAAAAATGAATTTGCCGGTTGACTAAACGCACGAAACGACTCATCGTCGCCGCATTTGAATACGATGCGAAAATAATAGCCATCATTTGTTCGATTCACACTCGGTTCAATAAGCATTGAGTGACAATGTGTAATATCAACTTACATTGCATCGCGCGGCAGAGTTAAGCAAACGACCAAAAGATATTGCCAACCCCCAGTGACAAGGTAAATGATGAAAACGAGTGCGGCGCATTTGGTCAAAGATAGATCGGTGATGGAAACGAGTGCGGAAATTGAACACAGGTAAAAGATCGCTTTCAGAGCGCTCATTGCTGAAGAAAAACGTTTGTTCGCTTCCGTCTGCTGCTCGCTGAAAGAGTGGCGTCAATCGTTTGAGTGCTGCTCACTGTTGAGGGCAAAGCGGCGAATGGCACTCGTCACCACCGCTTTACTCTTCCTTCTCTCGTCGAACGCCCGCTGTCGTTGTCTTCCTTTCTTTCGTCTTTTGCGCTCTCAAATCACTTTCAACCCTCGTTCACTCCAATCGCAAAACTAACGTTCGTTCGAAACACGAGTGTTGGGAGCGCTTCTTCCGAAGAACGCGCAAACGCGGTATTCGTTGCGTTCACATTCGGCGTTATGCTTAAATGCAAAGCGATAGTCGAACGGTCGCTATTTTTGAACGCACCGCAATCGATCGCCGCACGTGTTGCGCGACGCTCGCTTCACGCGTTTTCAATTCGATCGCTGCATTCAAAGTGAAAGCGTTCGAAGCGAAACTCGTTTCTATCTCATCTTACCATTCGCAGCGTTTTCAAATCGTTTCGCCTTTCGCCAAAATGAGAAAACAAGAAAAAGGTTCGTTTTTAGAGCACCGCGAATCGCTTTCATTCGAAATGCTCGCTTTTTTCGAATCGATTCGAAACAAACTTTTAAATGTTTTCATTCACAAACATTAAAGTGAAAATGTTTTCGCCCGCAAACAAGTGTTTTACACACGTGTTTTAATCGGTGGCCCAATTTTGCGAACTTTCTTTCGCTGCTTTCCTATCGAAACGGTGGACACAGGCGAATTCTTTTTCACTCTGTCCTCAAAAGCACACTTTGATTCAAGAAAAGTTTCACATATTTCTCATTAAAGTCGTTTTCCTCGAATTCAACCGTAATTTAAAATTTAAATCGAAATTGTGGTCAAAACGGCAATTTCGAGTTCACAAACTTGAGGATAATTACTGCAAAACGCAAATTATGATTTGTGCTTTTACTTCGACAAAAAACTATTCAAAGTTTAATTGAAATTAAACGATCTTTTTTATTGAAATACAATTTAAATAATTCGAACAAATTAAACTTTTTATTTCAATTTTACTCAAAACTGCAACTAAAATCGTTTTTACCCTTTCAGTTTCGATGTCCAAACTGAACGTACACAGCAAAAATCCACTCATGCAAAGTCCAAATTCACAGAAGACAAAGAGAAGAGGAGAATTCAGAAAAGAGAAGCAAATTTGAAAAGTAATTTTCAATGTGTTTATTGAAAAATTTTAATCAATGAAAAATGACAAAAATTTTCAAATTCAAAAACTTCACAAAGTTTTATAATGCAAATGCTATTTCACTCATTCGTGCATCGTTGTGCCACTTTGGTCGCCTATCCTTGTTCAGTTCTTTATTGAGTTTCATCGATGTAAAAACGAGAAGTTGCTGAAAGCTCGTTGATTAATTTATTTGTAATACACTTAATATTACGTACTGTACTTAACTTAACATTAAGCAAAAATGTTTCTCTTTTTGTTTTGCGCAGAAACAAGTTTTTTCTATTCAGATTATTATTCTCGACAAAACAAATTACAATTTTACTCAAAATACTGACCATTTTTTCTATATAGTAGTACTTGTAGTGCGTGCTGAAGAAAAAGTCACTATTTCTCTCCATTTAAAACTGGCTTATTCATATAGATAAGATTAATAACTTTTCGCCTAACGCTGTACTGCCAGTTTAAAAAGAAAGATGAACATTTTTTAAAATTGAATTACTTTCAATAGCGCCTAAAAAGCAAAATGATTCTTTTACGAAAATTAACTACAATTTGTCGTCCTTAATTTCCAATTAATTAAAAGAATTAAAAGAATTATTACTTAAATTATATTTAACGATTAAATTATAATTTTATAAAAAATTTTCTAACAAGTTAGTTGTGAATTAAAAAATAAGTGAAAACGAAAATATTTACATTCATAAGTTTCGTTGTCAAAATAGAAACAATTTTGTCGTTAAAAAGTGAAATTACAACAATTGAAACGAGCTATTACATTTAAGCAAAGACTTATGGCTTTTAAATTTTCAATTTTCAGGCCACATTTCAAGTAATAAACTATAAGGTGTTAATTCTTTTTATTAATTAGTAGGGTTTCGGTTTTCAAAAAAAAAAATCAGATTCCCGAAAGGGTACATTGTTACTTTGTCAGGCTTATGTTATCCAACTAACAATCACCTGAAGTCACACACTATTCAACTGTTTTGTGTTTTATTTGGTACCGTTTCATAACAACAGTTATACCTTTACTATTTGATGTTTAATTGGGAATATTTTCACACTAAAAGCGATGAACATTTAATCAATTTTATCGGCACATTAAATGAAGACTATTGGTCACGACATGATTTCATTTTTATCACTTCTAGTCTTCTTAAATGTTGAATTTGAATTTTTTTAAATTCATTTTCAAAGTTCATTATCACAATAATGAATAATATTGAAAATTTAATTTATGAGTAAAAAAATAACGAGAATCGATCACTGTTTGAATTGTGATTACAATTTGTATTAAATGAATTGACAAAAGTGTTAAAATAGTTTTGACAAACTCAAAACCTTTTATTAATAGCTTTGACAAAAGTGTTAAATGAATTGAAATTGACTGTAATTGGTTCAAAAAACCGATGATTCTCGAGCTTTTTCAAGCAAGATGAAAATTTTGTAAAGTCACTGTTCGACTTCCCTCTTAATCGATAGAATAAAAACCTTGAGTATATATTTTCTAATGCTCATTTCAAAAGAAAGTTCTTTCAAGTTTTGTCAGTTCTTTTGAAATCAGAATTATAAAATATATATTCAAGGTTTTTATTCTATCGATTAAGAGGGAAGTCAAACAGTGACTTTACAAAATTTTTATCTTATTAACATATTCTAATCGATAATTTTTTGTCTTTGTCACGAGGAAAAATTTGAACACTCAAGTTTTGTGAAAGCAAAACAAGAGCAAACACATGGTTCAACAATGGGACAATTGGCGTAGACCGGCAATGAAAATCGGTAATTTTTCATTTTCATAACTTACGCTCTACCCTTTCATTCCCGCGCAACCTTAATTGTAATTTAAGATAGGGTCTCGGTGGATCAAACTTTTTTCAATAGCACAGTTTTCTCTCATCCTGACATTTCATTAATAATAGTAATGAGTTATAATTAAAAATCATTTAGAATGTAGAAATAACAGTCATAATGTTATCAGTGACAAAGTTATTTTTATTGGTAAAAAAGCATGACTTTCAAATACATTCAGGTAAGACTGTTTTTATATTTACTTGAATTTGCTATTAGATACTGCTGTTGAGTCTGCATGCGGAAACGTCTCTTTTCATTCTAAAACAAAAAGTTTATTACAATGATTTACAATTCTGGATATTTTCTCGCTCATTGTTTTCCATTTCATAAGATTGCAGACGTGTGCATGACGAATAACATGATATTTTAGTTTCAATACTCACAAAAATGAGAAAAAAAGCAACTTGTTTTTCCGTTTTTGAAATCGTTTTTGCTTTTGACGCATAATTTTAATTATACTGCTTCTGTACACTCATGTCGAGAAAAATCTTTAAATTTTTTGCTTTGCGGCAAAGCATGTTTTAAGTAAAATCAAAGATTTTATTGGACAAGAGGGTACGATATTTGCATTTTTTATGAACAAAATACTGTTCCAAACACAGTTAAATCCAATCTTTTTGCACCCTTTTCATGATCTCCTTTTAGCGTACAATTTTTTCTGTGTGTTTTCGTTCATAAAAACGAGGTTCTACTGTATTGCTGTTTATTTGCTTTTTTTTTAATTAAAAATTCTTAAATTTTACCTAAATTTTATCTATAAAATTATATTTTTAGTTGAAATATTCAAACTCGATTACTTATGAAGACTTTCTTGTATAAAGTACTGCAAATCATTCATTAGTCATTATTAAATTTAGCTTGTTAGGTCTCGTTAAAAGCGTGTTAAAATTGTAAAAGTAGAATATTGAATAAAAATTAAAATGAACGCTGCTAGAGGAAAACAAAATAGAGGAAAGGAAAATAAAATCTTTCCGTATTTGTACGTTTTCAACAGGAAAAATGAAAACTAAGTCGTCGTCTCCTTTTTATCTTGTTTTTTGGCAACTTTTTTTTCTAAAAAATTAACACTAACGATTACTGAACGAAGTATCAATTTTAATGATTAATTTAAATTCGAGGCTGCATTGAAAGAAGTTTAAAAAAGGTTAAAAATTTTCAAATCATATCATTTTCTACACTCATCATTGTTCATCATTTTCTTCATTTTAATTCTTTTGATTTCTTGTGAATGAGAAGAAGGAATTGAAATTACTGTAATTTTGAATTAGTATTTACTGAAAAGCGTTTTTAGCTTGCTACAATTGAATTCCGATTAAATTTTTAATTGCATCTTCCTTAAAAAAAGATTTTGAACTTAAAATATCTGCTAAAAAAGCATAGAAACTGCTCTCAATCTCTTCTCGAAACTTCTTTTTTTCAAGTATTTGATAAAGTTCTTTAAAATTAATTTTAAGTGAATTGAAAGCTTTGTTCTAAATCTACGTTTACTTGAAATCATAAAAAATGCTATTTTAACAAACACTTTTATCGAAAATAACAAAAACTTGTTAAGATTTTGCATTTGAAAATGTAATCTCACTAAAGTCTTTTATGGTTGTGAAATGTTTAACATCATCCAAGTCGATTGATTCGATGTTGCCTTCGCGAATAACAATCATCACCTTCATACCTGTGAGAACAGCTGCCTTTCCCTCTGTACAAATAAAAGCGTTTCACAGAAGTAACAACAAAAGAGGAAAAAACCTGCTGTGCTATTCGTCAAAAACAATATGTTTTCCCTGTCTTCCATAATTATTTGCGAAATTTTCGCGTAACACCCTGTTTCAAACTTGTCAAGATTAGCACTTCGAGCACTTATATGACCATCAATAAGCTGTCAAAAATAAAAAATTTACTGCTTTCGCATTGTGCGAAAAGGAATTCAGAGATTTTATACTCGAGAAAGATCTCCATAAATAGAATTAGCGAAGTATGTTTGCTGTCCCTCGACGCTTCCAGTTGAAAATGTGTACACCTTAATATCATTCGCTTTCCATTCTTTGATTGCCTTGTCGACATCAGGGTATAAACTATCAGCGAATCATCGCTTGATTTATTGAATTTAACAAATAAAACACTTAAAAACCTACTGCGCTTTGATAGCTCCTTTCTTGAAACCTTCTCCCCAGATGAAGCCTTGAAGATCATTTAATGGCGTATTCGATTTAATGGGCACATTTTTAATTGACCACTTTACGTAATCTAAAACTGAAGATTTTAATGCATCTTTTTCACCTCTTATCTCAGGGCATTTTACACCATCGTGAATTTCTTTAGCATTTTGCGCTTTCATAGCATTTATCAAATTCTTAAGATTTTCTTCCTCCCAATGCGCATCGAGGTAATCGCGCAAATTGGGAACTATGTAATTAATGAGATCTACTTTGGCAAATTTCCACGAAGTTGTTACACCTAAAATTTTTAGTAAAATTGCTTTTGGCTTTTCAATTGACATTTTTCGAGTGAAAAAAAAGTTTTTTGTTCTATAATTGCTTAACAATGCATTGTTTACCAGCACGTGAAAAGGCGATTTTCATCATCATATTTCGGATACGAACGAGTTAAATGTCCGAAAAAAGTTATTTGACCTTTTATAAAATGTAAATAAATTTTGATAGCATTTAAAAGACAAAATGAAATCTTTCGCGAAAATAGATTTTAGATTTATCATCTTTAATTTGCTTATAGGCAAAAAGAATTCGAAACTTTAAAATATTTACCTAAATTGGGTGCAGAAAATTGAAAATTCAAAAATCGTAAGTTTTTACTTGAATGCGGTACACGTATTTTCGCATACTCTACTTTCGCTTGATTAAGTTGTTTTGAAGATACTTTTAAAGCATTTAATTTTGCTGAATTTTCCCAAAAAAATGTTATGAATATTTATCTTTTCAGTTTTTTTTATTCTCATTTTTAAACTTTAAAACTGTTTTTATAAAAATTTTTATTTAATAGTCAATATTTCAAATAAATTTTAATGAGTAAAATTAAAACGCGCGATACTATAAAAGTTTAAGTAAAATAAGTTTAATAAACCATTCCTTATTCTAAATTGTTTTAGGTACCCAAAGGTACCTAAATTCGTAACCGTAACCCGTGCAGTAAGCGTCGAGGTTATAAGAGGGACCAGACCGTCAGGCTCATAAACGTTTTTTGAAACCGTAACCACCACGATAACTGACAATGTCCAAAAACTTATCGAAACGTAATACCGAAACATCGAAACCGCCGGAATACCGAAATAATATAATATCCTTGAAAATAAGTTTTAAATACAGAAATGACCGCAGATTATAAAAATATCGTAATTTAATCAAAAAACAAACTCCTCTCATTCGAGAAATGTCTGAATTTAAAGAGGAACTTCAACTGAACTTAGAAAATATGTGTTAATGAATACGACATGTTTAAAATCATATACTTTCCTCTTACAGTATTGTATTTGCTTTGAAACCGCACCATTCTGAACCTGGTCTTCCGCCTTAAACCCGTAACCCATCACTCGCTTGACAATTTAGAATGAGGGACGATTTATTCACTTATTTATCTTTCATTAAGAGTAGGCGAAAAAAGAGAGATTAGTTGATGAAATTTTGACTTATTTAATAAAGATAAAAAATAGTTTTAAACAAAAGTTTTTTTGGTTAAAGCTGAAATGCTAGGATAAGTGGTATTTTAACGCTTCAGCAACTTTTCATTGTATGCAAGATGATTTTTATGAAAGTCGCATTGTTTGAAAAAATTAAGAAAGGGTAAAGAAAGTGTGAAAATCGTGGTTTTCCGAATATTTAATTTTAGAGGAAGGATGTAAAAATTAAAACAAGTTTGAATCATGCAACCATATAATCTCTATGAAAAATAATTTCTGATTAAACATAAAAATTCACAAAATTGCAATAAAAGATAAAGTTTTATATTTGATTCACGTTTGATAAAGGAGCAGAAATGATTTTGTCTTT
>NCKU01003046.1:0-16468 GCA_003675995.1 Dinothrombium tinctorium | reverse complement strand
CAAACTTTATTCTATTTGCTTAACAAAACACAGAACGACTGCTCTTCACAAAGATGAACACAGAACTCAACACTAAAATTACAATTAGCGGTTTTTATATACATTTTACAGCATTGTTAGCTACATGCGTTCTCGCAATATTTAGTCGATCATGAAAAATTCGATAAAAAATTTGCTACTTTAAGATTCTAAAATTTTTTGCGACATTCATTTTAAGTTATTAAGTTAAGATTATAAAATCGAACCAACTTAAAGTAATTGTTGACTGGAGCTAATCTCAAAAGATTTTTCGATGACATCACTTAAAGCAAACGTCGATGAATACTTTACTAGCAAAATTTCTTCACTTTTGAGTTTTTGCATCATAATTTAGACTCCGGACAAACTATACCTTACTTAATTTCGCCTGTTTACCTAGTTGTACCTCGGTTCTATTGGAGCTTTTTTAATCAAAATGGAACATTTAGTAGCAGAGGTCCTGTTTGTAATCTCATTATGACCAAGCCACTTCTTCCCTATCATGCAGCTGTGAAGAATTAAAAATTTTTGCATTTTCGCTATTTTATGCTGTACTGTGTCGATCCTCTTTCTGTCAGTGTTTTCGATTTTATTGTTGTTTGTGGTAGAATCAGTGGAACTGCTTAATTTTATTTTTATTTGTTAAATTAATAATCACTATTTTCAGGCGTGAACGATTTTACTTATCTGATAAAATCAGTGTTTCATAGACTGTAACAAAACGCACAAAGCAAAAAACAAAAACGTTTTAACAAAATAAAAAAGGAGAAAAAATGCTGAAATGAACAATTTTTGTTTCTATTTATTTAATTCGAAAATTAAATTATTAAATTTTTATTGTTTTGGCCTCTTTTTATTTATTTTGAAAGCAATTTGAATATCGAGCGCACAGTACCATATACCCAGGATCATAAATTTTAAAAAATTATCAATTTTTTCAGCTAAAAAACTGTTTAAAATTAGCACATCAGTTTAAAATAAAACAATCAAAAGTCGCAATAAAAATCGACAAGAAACTTTCAATAAGAAAATAGCAAAGTTTGTGACCGTAGCCAGCCGCGTGCAATCATCGCTCACATTTCTAGTCTTTGAATATGGAGTATTGTTCTTAACGAAATCTGTTCTTGTCAATTTAACAATTAACTTGATTCACTTTTATGGCGCACTGTTTTCAGTTTACTTTCGACTAGAAATGTGCACTTTGTATTGCTGCCACCAACCATAGCTACAACGCCATTCCAATTATCACATCCCAATACTTACTGCAAAACCTTTTATAATCTCTCACATTCCCACTCACATTCTGGTACTTCCACTCCATACCAGTACCAGTTGTTTGCTGATCAAACTTTATTTTTCAGCGCAAATTGTTTGTAATTTTTAAGAAAACTTTTAAACAAATTTGCTATTGCATCGTTTATTCCCACTCATACCCATTGTCCTAATTGTCTGCTACCTTTTGCTAGCTTCCCAACCAGCCATTTCATATTCTATATTCGTTACTATTCCAACCCAATCGTGGTAATGATAAAACGCGGTATTGCAATACCATTCCCACTAAGACACATCTCTACTTTTGATGCAAGCAAACAGATGGCGACGATCTATTGCTAAGCGGTGCCTCGAAATGTTAGAGGTGAATGAAAAGTTGGACACTAGCGGTGAGAGCCTCTTTTCGTCTATTCGGGCAATGAACTGCGTATTGATTTTCATTTGTTTCGAAATTATTTCGTTAATTAAGGTTAGCAGCAATGTTTGGCGGTCGTATCCTCTTTTCGCCGAGTATTTGTTTTCCGATTTTAAAAATAAAAAGAGTGAATTGCAGCCTAGATTTAGACAATCTTTTAAATGCTTTAATTTTACAATGAAATTCGAGAAAAGTGAAATTTAATCTCTAAAGTAAATTTATTTTTGAAACGATTTTAAGCGAAGTAATTTGGCTTTTAATTAGCCTGAAAGTAAACAACTTTTTCATTCGCATTTAGAAATAAGAGTTGCTGTTTGCTTCGTAATGATTTAAAAGACGCGAGGTAGCTCGTGCTCTTTTGTCATCATTAGCGAATTAGAGTCAATATGTGGCCGTGCGATGTGAGAATAGCTGCTGCTTGCGAAAAAAGTGAATGTAAATAAAATGTAAACAATAATTTCGTCAATTAAGAAAGAGATAAATACGCTCGCAGCGAACTCAAGTAGTTTTGCATTCAAAATTTTTTTACAAACTTTGCATATAAATCAAAATTGTAGATAAGTGACCAGCGAACGGTAGCAAATTGCGCAACGGCAGCTGAATACGAGTACTTATTTTGTCGACGTGTAATATTTAACAAGTGGTCAGAAAGCAACCAATTCGAGTGAAGTTAATATTAGACGGAACGTGAAGAAATACGAAAATAAACGTGAGCTAAAGAGTGAAAGGAGTGTGACCTGACCCATATCTACCTTTGCAACCCATATTCGCTTAATTATCGATCACAAAGTGAATGAAAAATTGAGCAAACGTTGCTTCTGCGCTACGTTCTATCCTCGAAGCAATAGATGCTTTGCCGTTTTGCCGCTTCAAGACACCTCAACATTTTTCAATTCCGCACACTTTATTCTTCGCTTTAATTTTACGTTTGTTTTTTTCTTTTCTCGTTTTCGTTATTGTCCTATGAAGAGAGACGCGAATTAATCAAATGTCTCAGGATAAATACGGTGAACATGATTGACTTAAGTTGAAAGTAACGAAAATATGGTAGCTAAACTTTTTTCTTTTCGTTCTTCAACAGTGGAGACATCGAGAACTAAGCTCGACGAAAACGATAAGACACCTCAACCTCAACGCAGGCTAATTAAAGCAGATTTAACGCTTCGTCTTTCCAATAATTACGAAGATGAAGATGATCTGCATTTGGATCTGCCTGCGGGTGAAAAGCATGAAGATGTATTCGAAAATGACGGCGAAGAGAGCGTTGATGCGAGAGCAAATGAAACATTGGCTTCAAAAGCAACAACAGCGGCCGCAACGAGCGATTCTCACGAAACACGCTCGCAAACACCGAAAAGCGGCAACCTAAAGAAACGTTTCTCATTCAAGAATTGTGAGTATTTTTTGAATTTTGAAACAAGCGAATTACAACGAACACAATCGCTAATTTAAACAATTATGAATACATATTTATGAGTTATTTATTAAAAGCGGCGAGATTTACTTGCACAAGTAAATCGATCATCGCGTGTATTTCGCGATAAGATGCGTTGAAATTGTTTGTTACAAATTAAAACAAATCTTTGCTCACGATTTTTGCAGTTTAAAATTGTAATTATTAGAAACATAAAATTCGTAATCACACTCTCTGGCTAGCAATGATACTCATAATTTTAGCAAATTATTCTTTCGCAAACGCATCTTATCATTTCACTTCATTACGAGGTATAAATCATCGCGAGCGATGCGTGAAAATACAAACTTCACAAACTTCTTTTATCGGCTATAAATAATATTCATTTCTGTTTTTCTAAGTGCGCTTTTGTCTCAATAATCCTCATTAATTCAACGTTGTACTACTCTAAGCAAAAAAAATGTTTCTTCTCAAAGCTTTACGCAAACAAACTTTTTCCGATTAGAGTTGAACTAATTTTTTCCTAATAAGCGAAGGCGAGTAAGTTCTCAACTTCACTACCTTTTCATTCTTTTTGCAGCTTTTCTCTCAAAATTCAATGTCGAAAGGCTTGACGTGTTTGCATACATTTCAAAACAAAACTTGAATTTGTTTTAATGGTGAAATGAAAGCGAGCGAAAAACACTTTTCCGCAAATTGTGTCGCATGTTTTTTCTTACCCAAAATGGTTCGAGAATTTGTTCTCTATGTAGGTCGAGAGGTTTGTCGACGCCCAATTACAAACAAACAAAAAAAATTATTTTCAGTATTCGATTCGTGAATATAAATTTTTAGCCTCGTGATTTATTTTAAAACTTTTCCTTTATCATCCTAAAAACTTTTAATTCGAAAAAATGAATTTTTCAGCAATTTTCACTTTAAAAACGCAGACGTTCAAGCTTGACTTTCTGATCGCTTTTTGCTTCGAATAACACGTTTTGAGAACGAATTCTGTTTACTTCTAACAAAGTTTCTTCACTCGCTAGCTTTCATCGTCAGCTTTCAAATAAAAACATTTCGCGAACATTTTTTAAAAAATCATGTCGAAGATAAAATGATTCGAAGATTCTCGAGTCAATTTTTTTGTAGATAAAACTAATCTCAATCCGAATGATCTAATTGGTGTGTGGGTTCGTGCGAATGAAATAATCATTTGCTCTTTGTTATTTATTTCCCTGAAGATGGTTAAAGTTGCGACCGAAACACGTTCGACTTAAATAAATGTTTAATGATTAAAATCAATGCTGAAAGTTTAATTATGCTCAACTAAATTTCGTTTGCAAGTTTTTATTCTTATAAAGTTAACTTTTCAATCAGACCAAACTAGATATCCGTTTGAGATTTGATCTGATGATTTATAAGTAAAGAGGGTGAATTGAAAGTATGCGGAACGTTTTTTAATTCAAAATATTTCAAAGATCTTAGATTTGATTTCAATAATTTTATTACTAAAATGATTTATACTTGCTCGCTATCATCTCTTGTGAATTTCACAAAAGATGTTGGTAAATAAAAAAGCAAAAACAAAAATGCAACTCATGAAAAAAGTTTTTGAAAGTTTTTTTTTCAGTCATTTTCGAAGATTGATTGTCCTATGTAAAAACTGTGAATACTATGAAACACGAAGATCCATCCATTATCAGTGAAATAAGGTCGAGAAGCAGTTGCCAAAAATTTTTTTCAAAATTATAAAAAAATTTTATTAATGCATTTCGCAAATTAATTTCGTTTTAAAGCTGAAACTTCTTATAAAATTTTTCTTTAAAACGATCCAAAAAATTTATGATAAAAACTCTAAAAATTTTATTTTCAAACTTTTCCTGCATTTATAAAATAAAATTGCAAAAATCAAAATTTTTTATATCGAACGGGCTGCGTTTTCCTCAGTTTATTTATGAATTTTTTTGACTAAATTAACGACACTAAATATTAAATAAACACGAATGACCAATTCTTTTTGATATTTTAAATCAAAAACTTTTTATCTTCACGCCGTAATTATATTCATGGATCAATGGAAATATTTTAATCAGAGTATTATTCAAATCATGCTTTTATTTGATTGTAATTAAGGTGAAAATATAAATAAATAAAACTAGTTATCATTGTTATTTAGAAAATTTTAAATTATAAAATTTTGGGCGCGCTGCAAACAAGCAAATAAAGCATAATTTTTAAGCTATTAAACTAATTAGCAAATTCTCTTCTAGCTAAAATTCTAAATTTAAACAAATAAAAAAAAAATGAATTGCTCTCCATTATCAATTTTTAATTTTTTAATTTTTTTCATTTTCTTTGTAAATAACTTCGCTCATTCTCATTAATATCATGTGCTCGCTTTATTTTCCAAATCAATACTTTTTTCTAAACATCCATGTTTTAAAAAGAATTAAAAAGTTATTTTAAAAGTTCTAACTTAAGTGGGAAAAGAAAAAGTTTGATTGTTGCAACTGTTTATTGTCAAAAGAGAAAAATTTTCTGCGTCTTTTACTACTTTTCCGAAGCGGATATTCATTCTCAACAAACTTTAGCTTTTTTTACCATTCACAAAACATTTTTACACGTTTTTTCTATTGCACAAATTAATTATTCAATTATTTTCACAATTCGTGAGAATTTATTTCTCAATATCATATGAGATCGCGCATATGAAATACGTTTTGTATTGCCTCAAATTTACTCCAGAGTTAATTACATTTTTAGCTTGAAAAAAAAAATTATTCACTTTCCTCTATTTTTAGTTTTGATTTCATATGCTTAAGACCGTTTACTTAAAATACATTAATCATTAATTATTTTCAAATGCAGTAAAATTAATTGAAATTTGAATTTCAGTTGCGAGAGCTTTGAGCTTCGAGAGGCACGAAAGAAGACACAGCATCAGTGTGTGCGAATCACCGTCGGGCAAGTCTTCGAGCGTTGAAAAAGCTGATTTCCAAGAAAGCAACAATAATCAGACGAGTGACGAATTAGTGATCGATCCGAACGAGGATACCAGGGAACGTGTTGCTTCCATATGGGCAGCGACCGCATGGGGCAAAACGTACGATTGCCTTTCGCTAACTTTGGACGAAGTACAACATATTCGTTCGGTTTTGACCAAAGCCGAATTGGAAAGTCTCGGTGTTACGAAATCGATCAGAGACGATTTAGAAAAAGGAAAAATTTGCTTCACTTGTTTGAAGACTCGTTTCTCATTCTTCGGCCCGTGGCCGATCAGATGTAAATTGTGCGAACGTTTGATTTGCGAAAAGTGTTGCACTCAAATGCACGTTCCTACGGAACATTATGCAGAAATACCGATTTACATGCTGAGTCCGACGCCGACGCCGAGTCCGCCAGGTGACGAAGATCCTAATTTCTTTCCATCGTTTCCGCAAAATATTTTAAGCAGCGACGAAGAGCTCAAGCAGCAGCCGAGCAAAAGTCGAAAGTCGAAGTTGTTGCGAGCCTTAACGTTGAGTCGGACTGAATCCAAACAGAACAAAACAGAAGTCAAGGAGAGTAAATCGAATGAATCGAGTTTCAAACCATTATCAAACCTGGAGAGAAGGCGAAATGGACCATTGATGAAGCTATGTCGGGATTGTAAATTATTAGTTCGTCACATAATCGATGTCGGCCACGCGAATTACGATTCAAGTTTCGGAAAGACGTGGCCGCGTAAGAATAAACGTATTCCTAGTCGTGGTTCATCTCAGTCTTCGCGAACGGATGCTGAATATAATACAACAAATGAAGAAATAGCACAAAAAGCAATTACTTAACAAAAACAAAGTGCGAGGTGCAATTCGGACCAAAGCTACCTCAGCAAAGATTTCTTTTTATACTCACCATCGGTGAAGTAAGAGTTGTTATCGACAAACGGATGAACCAAAAGAAGCGTTACAGTCAATTGAGAGAGCTGTGATTATTGTAAATGTTTTTGTAATTAGTGCCACAATTATTACTATATTTATCAATTGTTATTTTTACCTCTCGACAAAATGTATGTTTTAAGGAAGAAGAATTTAGGATCGTTGCTTTATTGTTGCACTTGTATTTTAAAAACAGAAAATTAAAGTTCTCATTTTATTTTATCCGACACTCCGCTTTCGAAACCAGTCTTCGTTTCAACAGTCGATGAATTAAGTGTTAAATTAATGAAAATGAAATGTGATGCTTTCATTTAAGCAAACTTATCCAGCCAGAACACTCACCTCCGCAGCTACACTCGGCACGAATCAAAATGGCTCAAAATTAAACACCACGAACGCAGTAAGAATCGAAACATACATCGAAACTTACTCAATTAATGATTTCTTGATTAGTAAGAATCTGAAAAACGCTAAAATTTTTTGCCTAATTCTCTGTACAATAACCACTTTCTCATGCCTTTTAATTTTATTCTCATGTTTTTAATTTTCACTCGACAAAAGACATCAAACTCATTTATTTAACAACTTTTTTTTTCAAAGTTCCACTGATAAACGAAGATTTTTAGTTGCCATTCGCCAAGTTTGATAGAAATTATTTTACAATGAGCCATCGAAAACTCATAATTCTTTTCCTCAATTATCTACAGTCGTGAAAAAGTTTTGGAAAAATATGAAAGATATGAATAAATATTTAAAAATAATGTTAAGTTTGAAATGCTCTATAGCTCAGAGGTAAAATGCCGAACATTTTAATTTTTCTTAAATGTCCGAATGTTAATGGAGCTTAATAATGAAAGTTTGCGATTGCAAATGATATTTTTTATTTGTTCTGCTGAATCTACGGGGTATTTGCGCTGTTTGTGGCTCAGTAAATTAAAGAATATAAGCTTAGTAATATTTAAAATACTGTGTGATATCTAACATTATAACATCATAAATTACATTTGAACATCATAAAGGCATTGATTTTTAGTCATCAGATTTTGTTGAAGCTATTGTCGCTCGAAATAACTCAAAGTGATGGCCCAACAAAATGCATAATCATACTGATTTGTGCGGAATCGCCTCTACTTGAAGCTCATTCTTCAATTATTATGACGAATAGCGTTGAAAATGAACGTAAACGAAGCAAGATTCGGAGATGTCCTACAACTCATCTTAAGCGAACTCTCCATAAACCAAAGAAATGAAGTTCGTGGCGTATGCAGGCATTGGAAGCAACCTGTTGACAGCGTGAATAGAGCTCAAGCATCGATTACGATTACAACAAATTTACATTTTCGCCTCTACAGAAAGCACTTTTTAGTGAGAACAAATTATTGGTTGTCAAGAAATTCGACGATTACGCAATCAGTGGTATTAAAACGCGCTTTCAAATTTGAAGAGCATCAATTTTTACTTTATTTCGCTGATTTCTTCTCGCACTTTTGTTTTTGTTTTTTTTTATCTAAAAATAGTTGAAATAAAACTTTACCAAAATGATGGACTCAATGTTAATGAAGCCATATGCGATTTATCGCTATTTTGCCCTTATTTGATGTGTTTTGAAGCGAAAAGACTACAAAGGGATTACTTTGACATTGTCAAGTCTACCAGCAGCATAATGATGTTGAGCAATTGCAAACATCTGCAAGAATTGAAAATTAACGGCTATCAAATTCAAGATTCGAGTAAACACAAAAGCTTGAAATACGCTCAAATACTTTGTCTATTAGAAGTTTGGAGAATTTACTCACTTTTGAGCATCGATTCAGAAGAAAGAATTCGATTTCGAAACAGCATTGCGAAGTTCGGGGAATCGATTAATTCTTTTAAATTTCCGTTTCATTGTAATCGAAAGAATATTTTGTTGAGATGACTAAACATTTCGTCAATTTACAGTCTTTGAAAATTTACGTTGATGATCGCTCAATAATAGACGACCAGTGCACGCAGTGTATATCTACATTTAGATTGAATAAGTTAAGAAAAACTACATTTGTGATTGAAAATAGAGAAAAAGCGACGTTTCTAAATGATTTTTATAATTTGATGATGATCATAAAATAGTTCCAATTAATAGAACAATTAAAAAATTAGAAATTTTTCTAGCTGTTTATCAGTATCGAAACATCGCAAGAAATAAGTAAAAACTGGGTTCGGCTTAAATCTTTGAAACTCGTAAAAGTATTGAATTTTACGAATGATTGATTGGGTTTCAACTTTAAAGACATTTTCGAACTTGAAAACTCTTTGTCTCGATTACGCTTGTGTTAAATATTGTTGATTTAATTCGGCGGTGTGCTTTGCGAAATTTGAGCTTAATACCGACGCAGATCACTTCGAAAACGATAATATCGGTAATTCAGAAAGTGTGTAACACCATTCGTAGCCCATTTTAATTGTTTGTCGATGAGAATGTTTTGCTAAATAGCAAATACGACGATGATTTTATTTAATTGAACTGCTACCATCAATTTATTCTAAAAAGCAAGGCGATTCCGAACTTAACCATAAAAGATAAAAAATAAATTCTGATTTGTTCACGTAAATTCTTCAGTAAATTTTTATTTTTTAAAAACTCTGAATAAATTACTGCAATCGACTAATCGATTTTTAGTAAATTTTTTCAGCTTAAAGATTAAAGTTTAGATGATATGGAGCGTAAACTTTTAAGTATAGTTTCCTCTTGTCTACCGTGCTCATGCAACAAGCACGGTCATGGTGCGTGTTTCGCGCCGACAGGTTTCACGATCGGTCACGGTGGCACGACACACACGATGAAGAAAATAAAAACAAGCAAGAAATTAAAGGCGCGCACCGTAACACGAAAAAGCACGACTGAAATAAAAAATAATAACTTTGGTCAAAAATAAAAAAAACTTATGTGGTTCACTCTATCGAATTGTGAAGCTGCTTGCTCTAGTGATTGTAATCTTTTTCATTTGTACTAAATACGATCTAATTTCTGTGCACATTAATTTTTTAAAAATTAATTTTTAACTTTCCATTGCTTGCACTTAAGTAAAAATGTTTTGAATTTTATTCGTGAAAACGCGTGATTTGTTTTAGTGATTTAATCATGTCTGTGCGTGGTTTTTTCTCCGTGATGCTTAAAATTTCGTGATATGGTAGTATGGTTGGCTTCAAAACGCATATTATTTTGCGTTTTTATATTCAAAAAAGTAAATTCTTATTGTAAAGCAAAATGAATGCAATACACAGAATTAATGAAGTAAAAACTGTTTCAAAAGCATTGAATGTTGATTTAACACTTGAGTGCTCAACATTAATAACTAGGTCTATATTGTCATGATCCTGAGAATGAGAACTCTTTCTATTTCTCATTAATAGCTTTTTTGATTATTTCTTAAGTTTTAACCAGTTGTTTTAAATATTTCAATGCTTTATTTAATCGTGCATTGATTTTTCATTTATACTTTTGCATCATTTCTTTCTCTCCTCTTTCACTTTGTCATATTATTTATTTTAACTCTTACTTCTCATCACTCATCAGTTGAGTTCATACATTGATCAAATAGACATCAATTTTATATTTTAATTCTCCGAGTGTTTGGCGCTGACCTAAGCGTCTTTTGTGGCTAATATCCGAAATTTCTTGTATTTATGAATGCATCCACTGCGTAAAACATCTCCACGGACCGAATAACAGCGGTAATGGCTGTACTCGTGACAATATTAACAGGATAAAATTATTATAAAGATTTTTTAATCAGTTAAAACAGATTGATTCACAATTTTTTAGGGTCGCTCACAAATTCTAATCACTTATGACATGTTTTAATTTATCAATTTGAAAAAATCAATTGTTTTAAAGCTGAAGTGTAACAAAGATTTTTAAATTTCAATTTTATATCATTTTTTCAATTTTACTTTTCATTAATAATCTAATCTAGAGATTATCATAATTTTTTGGATTTAGGATCACGGGAGGAAAATGTAAATTTATTGAAAATATAACGAGATTTTAAGATGCCATTTCAAAAACTTATAGAGATACTGGTGTATAATAAAACCATTATGATTATATTAAAAGTTTTTGTTGCTTGAATTGAGTATTTTATCACTTAAGCAATTTTATAAACAATAGTCGAATAGATTTATTCAGAGAAGGTGTATCTAACATATTTTTATTATGCGTATACAACTTTCTTAATCTATTAAATTGTAAGCAAGATTTGCAATTTGGTTAATTAGATGCATTAAGCTGTTTTTCGTTCAGTTATACGAGTATCATGTAAAGTGTATGGTAATATACACAATATTCTATAATTAGTATAATCTTCATTATTTAAAACTAATTATAATTCCTGATTAAATTTTGAGTCGTTGTTTGAAGTTAAACAAAGGTTTACTTTATAAAACTGCGCAACTTTAATGCTGTTCGGTTCGCATTCATGCAGTTTTATAAAATACACCCTGTATAATATCGATTTTTAAAACTTTATTTTTCTCTCATGATAACAATGATTATTATTATTTTATTGTAAAACAACGTAGATGATTGATCGTCGAAAATAGAAAATAGAAATGATGGATGAAAAATGATTTTAAATGAGGTTTTTTGTGAATCTAAAGGGTTGGCAGACGGTGTGATTCAAGAAATGCACATGTCGACATTTGTAATTTAAATATTTTCAAGGATCGATCGACTCATGATTTACTCTCTGCTTTCTTCTTACTTTTTAACCGAAATTTATCTCTGAGGGTTTGCACATTGTCGATAAACATTTTAACGTTTTATTTTTAGCTTTGCTTTCTATTTCATTAATGAATTTAATTAAACTTTGTGAATAAATACGAGAATTATGCGGATAATTCAAGTAACACTCTCTATTTGTGAGTAAAAACTGCTGAAAAGTTGTTCAAAGTAGTTTTAAATCGAAAACAAATGTCGAAAAAAATCACCACTTCTACACCTGAACACAATAATCACCCAGCGAGTGGCATTTGGAGGTTATCGAGTTGCTATCTTAAGTAAGAATTTTAATTTTTTGAAACCTAACTCAAAGCGTAGTAAAAATTTAAAAATGAAACTTTTGTCTAGAGGACATCGCCTCAATAAATCACTTTTTGAATATTAACAAAGAAACGCGAAGAAATTTGCGATTTGAATTTTTTTTCACGCGAAAATAATTTTTGAATGCTTTTCTTCGACGAATAGCTTCAGCGTTCATTAACTATGCAAATGTTTTTTAAAACTCGTTACTAGTTCAATGAAATAAAAAATTTTTTACTTTCTTTGACTTTATTTTCGCATTTCGAATTTATGATTACTTCGAATTGAATTTTAAAAAAATGACTTTGCAAAAGTTCAATACCATCGATTTAAAATGGTGTGCGTTTCGAAAGGCGTTTAAAGAACTTGGTTTAAATTATCGAAAATCAAATTTAAATGAAAAAAAGAGAAACTTTATTTCAATGTAGTGAACTTCACTGACACCTGTCTGCATATCTGAAACCACCTAAAAACAGCGAAAATTTATATTCAGAGCCTTGAGAAACAATTTGCTGCAGAGCTCAATGTCGAGTTTTTATTTTTATTAAACATTCGAGTGCATAAAATGCAGAGTATTGCATTGTAAATCAATTTTTTGACATCAATTACCATTCTTCACATTATTTAAATCTCATCTCTTTTAAAAAAGAAATTTTAAAAGCGTCAGTTTTCAAATTCTTTTCTCTTTTTTTAAATGTTTACTGTCGTGTAACATGAAATTATAATAAGAAATTAAGTTTTATGATCAATTCAAATATTGATTTACACATTTTATCTGCGGGGAAAATTTTATGTTGACGATTATAAAGGAAGGAAGTTTAGCGAATAATAATCAAGCTATAAATACAAAATGCGTAATTGGTTTTACTTCGACGATAAGAAATCGTAAGGAAAGCGAGCAACAAATTTTGCTTTTATTTATAAGAGAAAATATTTTTGCGCTTGATGTTTGAATAAAGCGAAAAAAGATTCAAAATTCAAACTTTTTTTTCAACACTTTTCGATTGCAAGATGCTTAATGAAATAATCCAAACTATGCTTTAAGCGTTAATTAAATTTTACGACTCACGTTGTGATCATGTACTTAAAGCTCTTCTTTTGAAGCGGGTCAAGAAATTTTACTTTTCAATTTCAACGAGTGAACATTTTGATACAAATAATAAATACAAGTAAAAGCAGCGATAAGAAGCTTGAAAATATTGCATGAATTGAAAAAAAATTACAAAAAATTATTTTTTGAGTTTAGAAATTTGAAAAGGGGACAATTTCGGCAGAGTCGAGAGAAATAAGGTCAAATTTTCATCTACCTTTCTCAACGATAAAAAAAACTAGCGATAGTTAAAATTTTTAAATGACTTCAATTTAAAAATTATTCTAATCACGCAAGTGTATTTTTTTAATTTAAATTTTTAAATTTAAAATTAGAAACATTTAAAATAAGAAAACCAATGAAAGTGACGTGAAATTTTAATGCATATGATTAGGAAAAATTTTTTTAATTTTTCGTTTCCCTACCAATTTATCAATATTTTTGTTTTGAAATCGCTCTTTGGAAAAATTAAATTCTTATGCAATTTGCGTCATAATAGCAGAGTCAGAGTCAGCTGAAGGCCAGAAAATAACGTGTACTGCGACTGAAGAAGATAGAATAAAGTGTTGGTTGGTTAAATGTGTGCTAAATATAACACAAAGGAGAAAGCGATGTTTTTCTGCGAAACTAACGATCGTTGAAGGCGCTTTGAAAATCACTTTACGAGGAAAGTATAGATGAAAATTGTTAATGCGCCTCAATGCGAGTGAATGCAAGCGATTGATGTAGTTATAAGTGATTTTGAAGCTAAAAATTGTTTAACTTGAATGGAAATTTTTTATAACCAATAGCTGAAATTAAAATCGCTTTTAGTTTTATAACGATGAATCTCTTTCAATCGAATCTCGTGATTATGTGCATTAATCAATGTGATAAAAATTTCTTTTTTAATAGCATTTAAAATTTTATCTCTTAATCAATTAATGAAAGTTTAATAAAAAATTGTTTCTTGATAAAGTTTGTTCGATCTGTATTTTCCATAATTTTAAAATGTTGCAATATTTAAAGAAAAAGACGTACACGATCTTCAGAAAATTATGAAAACTTTATTTTGAAATCTGAATCACGATGCAAATGAACTTGATACAAATAGAAAAGCGCAAATTCGTCAATAAATGAGCAATTGAAAATTTAAGCGATGAGTGATGAGTTGAGAAAATAAAAATTTTTTAAAGCTTTTAAAATTTGCTTAGTCAATTAACGGCTATTAAACGCTAGTGAAACAGATTCATATGAAATGAATCTAATAAAATGTCATCAATTCTAACAATTCAGGTAAACTTTTATTTCTTTTTAATTTCGTTAATCTCGACTATTCTGGTTTGCTTAAAGTGAGCTTTGAAAAAATTTCTGAGATCTTGTTGAATCATTAATTTATGTGGTGATCTTAAAAATGAGGTAACTGTGAATTGATTAGTTTTACTTAGGTTTATGTTAAGATTTAAAATATGATGCAATAAGCGCCAATTTTTTAATCAATTATGAGTTTCATTAGCTTGAACAAAATTCACGAATTTTTGAATAAATAAAAGACCTCAATGTAACAACACTTTGATCACTTTTTACACAAATAAGCATATAAATAAATAGAAACTCGTAGAAATTAAATTAATTTTTGAGTTAAAGTTTAACTCTTTTTTAACTTTTAAATATGAATTAGGAGATTGATTATAAAAATCGACATTTAGTTATGAGAAATTATTGTAATCCAAGAAATTTTTCGAGATTCACTTCAAAATGGTCAGTTCAAAATTGTTAACAATTGTTAAATTAACTAAAATGTTATCGGCTAGCATAATTTAGTTTTGTTTTTCTCCCTTTATTGTCATTGAATGATAATTAAACATCAAGTTTTTCTAAAATTTCACAAATTTTGGAAGATGGTGTTTTTTTGTGGTGTTTTTTAATTTAAACCTTGCTCAAAATGCTCTCTGCTCCGAAAAACATGATATGATCATGTTAAAACTACATTTAGAACCACTACCCTCAAGCTGCACATATAAAGGACGTGTTAAACAAGAGAAAAAGTGAATTTATTTAAAAAAAAAAAAATGAAGGCTGCGTTTAATACATGAAACATTTAAAAATCATTTTATCAGAATCAATCATTTTTATTCTTGAGGAAGATTTTTGCTTTGCTCTTTTCCATGGTCGTCATCACTCTGAAGTTGTCCGCTATTTACACTCGATGATTTCACATAATTTTTTTTTATTATTTTTAATCTTTGCCAACACAACCAGGTGAAACGGAGTTTACGCATTCGTAATTTATTGACAAAGCATTGAATATAAAGAAAGTTTCACTTTATTATTTGCTGTAAGTCTTCCACTCTTCGCATTTGTTGAGAATTATAAAAATTATGAAGAGCAATTTTATTGCACGTCATATGAGGAAAAATTTGCATTCTAAATTATTGAATATTATTATGATTAAGATTCGTGTAATATGTAGAATTTTAAGCTGTTTGTAATTGTAGTAAAAATTTTGAATTTCGATCTCTCATTTTCTTAGAATAAATTCAAAGTTTTAATTTCTATAGATAATTAAAAAACTCACTTCTTCCTCGTAATAAAGCTAAAAAAATTTTTGACGGCATCTAATCATGTCAAAAGAATTTTAATTTCTTCAATATTTCATAAAAGGACCCAATGGTAGAATAGCTTTTTAGATAAATCGGTTATCGTTTAATAAATAAATATCTTACAATAACAATTGTTGTTAGTTATGACAATATCAATTGAATAGATTTATTAAGAAAGGGTTTATCCACCATTGAATTTACATATTGGTAGATACACCCTTTCTTAATGAATCTATTCAATTGATATGTGACGACAGAGTTCAGCGATTTTATCAATTCAAAAAATAAAATGATTATACAGGGTGTTACTTTCGAGATGCTGCGTTTTTATTGAATATTACGAAAATAAAGAATTTTATTTTTTACTTATACTCTCATTTTGAAGAGTAATTATCGGAGAATAGTTTGATTTATATTTTTCTCAAAAAGACCGCAGTTGTCCACCATAAATAGAATTTCCGGAGAAAGCTGATTTTAAAACATTTTTTTGAGATTCTTAAATGAAATATTCCTCGTAAAAATAATTTATCTAATAAAAAGTCTCTAATATAGACAGTTTATAGACATAATTAACATTATTTTTAATGAAAGTTCAAAATTAAAAGATCGGCGGAATCAAATCCGGACTGTGGGGTAGGAATTTAGTGTTTAAAATGTTTATTTTTTGTAATTGAAGATGTTTTAAGTGATGAACACTCTTTTTGAGTTGAGATGATGGATAG
>NCKU01003045.1:0-16471 GCA_003675995.1 Dinothrombium tinctorium | reverse complement strand
TCAACGATATTTAAGGCAAACTCTTCTTATTTTAATAGCTGAGTAAAATAAACAGAATAATAAATTAAATATTAATTTTTTAACAATATCCGAATCACCTGATCCATTCGCAATAGAACTCAACGTAGTTGTAGAAGTGAAACTTGCGCCGATGTATGCTATTGTTAAGTCTCGATTGTTGACTGAGATCATTTTGAAATGCGACGTCGGATGGCGAATATACAGTGATTGCCAAAAAGTTACTTTTCTTTCTCCATTTAAAACTGGTTTATTTCGATATTTAACATACGAATAAGTAAGATAAACAACTTTTTGCCAGTCACTCAAGAACTGCACAAAGTCAGCCGTAGAATAGAAGCATACAGCCGAGGCAAAAACTCTGTTTATTAATCAATGAAAGAATGGTTGAGATATTGTTACCAATCATTTGACTTTTAAGGTTTTTTAAAGGTTTTTTAAGGTTTTTTTTACGTTTTTCCATTAATATTATAAAATATCGACGAAAAATTAAGTCGAATTCTATTATTATAACCATGGTTGTGAATTTCAAGCAAATGAATGTATTTATAGTGAGGTTTGATTCCATGCACTTTGATGTCATAAGTTTATGACCTAAAAACAAGTGCTAATGAAGTGCAATCAGCCCGCATATTTTTGCATATTTTTTATTTTTTCTAGAATATATGCTTATTTTACAATTTTGTTGAATTTACAGTATGCATATTTCCAACTTTAAAATACTAAGTGTGTGTAAAAATATTAGAAGTATAGATTTAGCTGTCAAAGCGCAATGCTTTTAACAAATGAATAGATTTACACTGCCCGTCAAAAAACGACCCACTTATGATGGCGGAAGACATGAAGCATTTGTTTTTCGGCTTCCATTGTTAAAGTTAACAATGGTAAAAATCTTGTTTTTTCGATTGTTTTTCCGATTTTCACCTAGTTTGTTTTAAGAAGTGCATATTTTGGAGATTTTTTATGCATATTTGCATGCATATTCTGCAAAATTTTGTGCACAGATTCACAACCCTGATTATGAATTTATTTTATAAGGTTATTAATATTATCTATATCTTTAACTTTTCAAATATTTCTTTTTTATGACCACTAAATTTTTTCCTCTTTTTTTGCTTTTGTGGCAACTTTTTTTGCCATATCATTAGGAATATATTTATTTAGCATTCAAAAGCGCTTTTGTCTTCAACAAACTTTATAAAAAAGATCAAAACAAACGATCTGCGTCGCAACGAGCAAACTTTTTCGTCGATGTATTAGAATTTAAAGTTAGCACGTGAATATAACTTTGCACATGCGGTTACTAAAGAAAGATCAGCAATTCTCATTTGAAACTACTTTTTGGCAAACTCTAGTCAAATGGAGCATAAAAAGGTTCGAGATAATACCTTGTTTAAATTTTTTCTATTTTTTATTTTTTCGAAGAATTAAGAACTAATAGAAATCGTCTAATTTAATGACGATATCAGATTCATTAAGAAAGTGTAAAAACTTTATTATTTGAAGCGCTTAATTTTATTTCATTTTTTATAGCTAGAAGTTAATTATTTGTAATCATATTTTTAAAAAACGCATATAATAAAAATATTTTGTTGTTTACAATCTGTAACAACACATTTCATTTCGCATCTTTTGTTCTAAAAAAAGATTTTAAGAAAAATTTATGTTTTGCTAAAATTAGATCGCTGCGATTTTAAAGCACGAAGGACATTTCGCTTGTACAAATCTTTTGAAAAAATTGGTAAATAAACTCTGAAATAATAGCAAAATGTTTAAGTTAGGAGTAATGAATTTTAAACAAATTTTAATAAATAACAGATTTTTTACAAATTCAGAATCTTTTCACTAATAGCAACGACAATGAAACAATGTATTCGTAAGGCACGCGTTAAAGATTTTTAAAGCTATATTCACAAGTTGCCATGAATTGAAAAAGATGTCTGACGGTATTTTTAGAACAATAAAATGAATTAAAGCATCTAGTGCCAGAATAAAAAGCCTTGGCTTCAATGCAGCATCATGAATATGTGAGTTTTGACTTTCACTTCTGTGTTTCGCACAAAGTGAAAACTTGAACAATGTTTAATAGTGCCGCGAACCGACAAAGGCAAACATACTCTCCATCAACCAGAAATTGCATAGAGTTCGCGGCCACTTTCACCGAATCGAGTTCAGAACCGAAAGGTTTGTTTCTGGTGTTGAAAAGTTTTTGCCGATAATTTTTTTTTGTTTTATATTAAATGAAAATTTTTGAGCTCAAAAACTCTAAATATTAATAGTTAGATTCATTTTTGAAAAATGAGACGTATTTTGAAATTTTGAACTTTCGGCAATTGTTTTGCAAAAATCAAATTTGGATGATTCAATCCCCGAAATAAAAGTTTGTTTAAACTATGTTTACAGACGAACTTCAATCAAGAAACCTTTCCTCGAGTTTTCCTAGAAATCCGAATGTAAACACAGAATATTCAACAGATCGCGGACACGACTCTTTGGCTCAAGATTTACCTTTGTATCTCTTTAACCGATACTATGATTCTCAAGAGTATCTCAACCGTCACAGAAGTCCAACTCCAAATCTAATTGCTTCCCCAATTTATACTCGAAGTCCGACTCCACGTGCTTCGACTCCAGCAACTGACTTTTCCGAAGGTCTACATTCGCCATCAGACTTAACATATGAACGCGATCTGTCGCGCGAGTCAACACCAGCGAGCACCGGAACAAGTTTAATTTCTACAACAACGCTGGCTTCTAGTGTAGATTTGAAAGAATTACGTCCTAAAGCATCTCGATTCGGCGACCGTTTTTTGCGACACTTGAAAACTGACGCCGATTATCGTTCGCTTACGACGAGAACTTTCAATAAGTATTTAGATTCAAAAGATAGCAGAGAATCACCTGCAAACAGATACTTAAGAAGTTTGAGCAGCCGTCATATTCCAGAAAAGAAAGTCGATATAAGCAAATCTCGATCATTTACAAGCGGATACACTGAGCATCATCAGACATCACCTAGTGTTCAAGCATTACGCTCAATCTACGAATGTAAACCTTCTTACAGTCGAAGTTCACAATTAGACCAAAAATTTAAGCATTATTGGATCAATGATCAAGGCGATTCCGCATTCCGTAGCTGCAAAAGAGGTGCGGATTACATTCGTAGATCACTGAAAAAAGCTGAACTTGAAGCTGGCCTAACCTGGGATGAGCTTGTTAAGAGATCAGCTAACACTGAACTGAAGGACTTAGATCAATGTCAAAGAATGGATGTAAAAACAGGCGAAAAGATTGAATTTGTTTGTGAAGGATTAAGATTTGAAATTGTGATCTCCAAAGATGATAAAAGAAAAAGAGAATCGGGGGCAAAAAGCAAAGAAGACAAAAATTATGAAAAAATGTTGACGCAGTCGACGGAAGTCGATTTAGAAAAAGATGAGGCAATGTTCAGCTATTACAAAACCCAGGAAAACAACAGCAAGGAATATTCGGTTGAAGTGAGAGTGAAAAACGACGAAGAAACGAAAGTTAGCGAAACAAATTCAACGAAACGAAACAAAAATAAAAATAGCGATCAACAATTTGTTGCTGTTGAGAAAGATTTAAATTATAATTATTATAAAAATAAAATAGCTGAAGATGAGCCTATATTATGTGAAAATTACCAAAAACACAAAGACCAATTTGAAAAAGTGACCGAAGCAGATGATCGATTAGTAGAGAGCAAAGCGTTTATCGAAGATAATGAAAAAAATAATCAAACGAAAATAATTATTCGCACACCAGAAAGTAGTGAAAATGTAACTTTGGTCAAGCATGTTGAAGAAACTCCAGAGCTCCGAAAATCCGATAATGCAGAGGACCAAAAACCACAATTAAGAGGAAGTGAAAAAAGTTACAGTGATGAAAGTATCATTGAAGAGCAGAAGAGAGACGAAAAGAATGAGATGGAAAAAGAACGAAAGATTGATGAAAGCGATACAATCGATGAGAAAAATGTGACTCAAGCAGTGGAAACTTGTTGGATTTCCACTACTGAGCAGAAGAATTGGAGTTATAACAAAGAGAAAACACCTGAAATTAATGAAAATAAACCTGGAAAGGAGCAAACTGCCAGCTCAGAATGTATAAAAAAGGAAGATGATTTGATTGAGTTTAGATTTGCAGGCGAAAAAAATCAAGTGAGTGAGACGGAAACAATCAAGCTTTCAATCATTGAAAACATGGATTGGTATTATTATAAAGAGAAAACTCCTGAATTAGATTTGATGAAAAAAATTAAAATCGAGCAAGAAAGAGATATTGAAAGAGATATGGCTGATATGAAACATAGGAAAGATAAGGCAGTTGAGGATGAAAAAGATGTTAAATTCAGCGAAGCATATTTAGGAGCTGATGATTCAAATTTTAGCTACTACAAAGAGAAAACACCTGAGCCAGAATTTAGGAAATATTTAAATGAAGAGGGAAGAAAGAAAAAAGAGTCAAATCTCGAAACAAATGAAGACATTAAACGAAAAGAAGAGAGCGAAGGAAACATGACAAGTAAAGAATTCGAAGAAAATGCACAACAAAAACAAAACGAAGTTGAAACAAAGGGTATCATTATCGAAAATTGTAAAAGCGTATTCAATTATTACAAAGGATTGAGTGGAGATGAAAGCAGCGAAAAGAAAGAAGAAAGAAAAGAGGATGAACCAAAGTTAGATTCAAGCAAACCAGAAATGAAAACCGTTTCATTTATTCCAGTAACAGATTGTAAAGTAGAGACATGCGAAGAAATTTTTAATTATTATAAAGGCAAAGCAAATGAGACTGAGACCGTCGCGGTTGAAAAAAGTGGAGAGGAGAAAACTAAAGAAATCAAAGGCGAAAGTGTCATTTCATTGCCTATAGAAACAATTGATTGCGAGGAAATATTCAATTACTATAAAGGCAAAAACGTTGAGTATGAAGCTACGAAGAAGAGACAATCAATATCAAAAATAGCAGAAAAAGACAAAAATAGGATCGAAGTTGAAGTAGATGCAAATAACAAAAAACAAATTACAGAACCATTCGATATTATCGATTGCGAAGAAGTTTACAATTATTACAAGCAAGTAGCGTTCGAGAAAAAACTCGATAGAAATGAATCGCGACAAAGTGAAGAACAGAAAACTGCTTTCACTTATGAAAGTGATTTGAAAAATTTAAATTTGGCAAGCATTGAGGGGGAAAGTTGCGAAGAAACATTCAATTATTACAAAGGAGTGTCGAACACGAATCAGCAGCTGAGCACACAAAAAGTGAAAAATGAACAAGCTTCGAGAACAGATCAAAGCTTAATTACTGATGAAAATAATGCGGATAAGCAATCGAGTGATGATAATTCGAGTGACTCGATTGGTGTTGACAATTACTATAAAATGAAAAATACTGAACCGATAATTTATCCAAGTTACAGTAGTAGTTACGTCGCTGAGCAAAGCGTTGCGCAAACCTCAGTGAAGTCAAAGGAAAAGAAAGAAACATTACTGGTGAGAATTTTTCAAACAAGTTAAAATTAGCTTCGATTATTTTCTTTTTTACTTTGTAGGACTCTTTCGATTTAAACTCAGTGATAGCAATAATAGTTTTCGCTGTAGTTTCCATTTTGGTGTACATTTTTTCAAAATCCACAAAATCCTCAATAAAACGTAGCCCTCAAGTGGAGGAAGCTGCCTGTAATGTGATAAAGCCTTCTTGGCTCAAAGATTTTGTTGCATACAAACAGTAAATTGTTTTTAGTATTATTCATTAAAAGCAAACATGTAACCAGTTCCGAAATAAAACAGTAAAACGACTTCATTAAAATTTTCCTAATTTTCATCAACACTACAGTAAGTAAGAGAGTAAAATTTTACGTGAATGATTGCTGCATTTCTCCAGGCAAAAACAAACAGACCAAAGCTTGTTTAACATCTCAACAGCTAAAAATAAGAAAATAGACTTTTCGGAAATAAGTAGCATCACTTTCCTAATAGTTGCACTAAATTTAGAAAAACTAAATTTAAAGAGTATCTCATCGAGCTAGCGTACGAAATCGGACCCGGACCAGAGCAGCGGCCATATAAAAAGCTCGAATCCGGACTGATTCAAAAACACCGAAAACAAAAAGAACACAAATCATTGGCAATAAAATTTTTCAAGAGTCCAGTCCGATGGAGCGTCGGGCATTTTTGAACAGGGTCCGTAAGGGAACGGCTTCAAGGTAGTAGGTGCCAGGCAGCACTTTCTAGGCCGCTCTATACATCGGATTTCAAATATATCTCACAAATCTTAATAACTGAAACAAAAATTACGTACAAATACTCCACTTCTTTATTGAATTTAATTTTGTCAGCAATGCTTTTTCGGCGAGCAACTTCTTATTTGTAAACGTTAGTAAAATCCTTTTTATAGTTTTTCATCAGTTCAAAAGCTGCATCTTAATGAACAAAGTTTCACTTTGCAGTGAAATATGCTTTTCTTGTATAAAATTATTTGTTCGTTTTATATATCCAAATATGATAAATGAAAGCGAAGCAGCTGTGTGAGAACATGAAACTTAAATTTTATGTACCATTAGCGTACACACTGTAAACATTTCTGTTTGAGCAAGAAGCGAAAGATTGATGGCATTTCCGCACTTCAAGCGATCGGCTTTACTTCAGCACAAGCATTGAATGAACTCGGCGAGCAAACAGCTGATTTTCGCACGTCTCTCCGCTTGAAAATAGGCGCTAAAAGCCTCTGTAAAGCAGCGAAATGAGGCTAACTTTACTCAAAAACAAATGCAAATTCAATCGATTTTTAATCAATCGTCGATTCTTGAGCGAAGAACGAGCTAAAAGCAGCAACCAACAAAACGAACGCTTCTCTTCAACTCGCGAACCATTCGACGTGGTTATCAATGGCGGAGGTATCGTCGGACTGTCATTTCTCGCCGCATTACGCAAATCTCCGTTTATGAATGACAAACGGGTACTTCTGCTCGAACAGGCGTCCCGACCGAGCATTGCTGCGAATGCCACTCTCCTCGAAAACAGAGAACGATCGCTCGGCAATCGCGTATCTTCGTTGACAGCGGCAAGTAAACAATTTTTCGAAGCCATTGATGTGTGGTCACAAATAAAACCGTTCGCCAAAGAGATCAAAGCCATGCATGTCTGGGCACACGATTTCTACAATGGCATCTCTTTTTATCCCTCGAGTCCGAGTGTTTCGGACATGTTTTATTCAAATGCCGTCAAACATGAATCTAACGTTTGCTATATTGTCGAAAATAAACACGTATTAAATGCGCTCAGCAAAACTGCTTCTTCTGATTGCATACGATATGAATCTTCTTCGACAGAAATAACCGAAAATAATGAATATATCGATATTGTTGTGAATGGCAAAGATTTACTTTCCACTTCGCTACTTGTCGCGTGCGATGGTTTCAATTCATTTGTCAGACAGAATTGCGATGTCAATTATTTTGATCTTGATTTACAACAAAGTGCAATCGTTGGAACTATAGAAGTTGTTAATGAATTAGAGAACGATGAAAACGATGTCGCATACCAAAGATTTATTCCAGAAACTAATTCGGTTTTTGCTATTCTACCCTTAACTCGAAATTATGCTTCCTTCGTGCTTTCGATACCATCGAACACAGGAGAAAGGTTAATGTCTCTAACCGACGAAGAATTTGTCGATACTTTAAATGATGCTTTATTTTCTCGATTAAAAGTTACAAATTCATCTTTCATCCAATCGGCGGTTACAAATATCGATAAAGTTTTGAACACATTTCTCCCTCCATCTTTGCGAAGATCAAGAGCTCCGAGATCTAACCCACCTCATATTTCTTCACTTCAGCCCAATTCACATGCTATGTTTCCTTTGCGTTTTGGTACAACTTTACCTTATTTGGTCACAAGTCCAAAGGGTGGCAAAAACAACAAAGTTGTTATCATTGGTAATCTCGCTTTCTTTCCTAACAAATTTTAAAATTTTTCTGTTTCAGGTGACGCTTCACATAGAATCCATCCATTGGCAGGACAAGGCTTGAATTTAGGTCTTGGTGACGCTCAATTATTAGCTGATTGCTTGTTGAAAGGTTTGCAAAGAGGTGAAAGTATGTTTGATGGTGAACCCGAAAGTCTAGAGTTACTGCAGAATGCTCTCTTTGATTTCGAAAGCAAGAGACAAACGAAATTAATCCCAATGTTAGCCGCAATACATAGTATGCAGAATGCATTTTCCTTACTGCCTTCATCTCTTTTAACAATCTTTAATAATTTTGATAATGTTAAAAACGAAATTGTAAAATTTGCGAATTCTAACTGAATTTAATGTTACGAAGCCGAATTTCTTGACTGATATTTTCTCTTACATAGATATAAATGCGCTCAATAAAACTCTTTAATGATGACGGAATATTTATTTTAAAAAATTGATTCATTTTTAAAAATCGTTAATAGGGATAAGATTTTTGGTACATTTTAAAATCCATTTTTGGGACAAATTTTGGAACAAAATTTTTCTGTTTTAGGGACAAAAATTGGGACATAAAATTTTGTAATATTTCTCAATTTATACAATTTCAATCGATGAAGTTATTATCAAAAAGCCTTTAATGTTAATAAACTTTTCTCTCTTTACGAAAAATATCAACATACAGCTTCGGAAAGAAAATTTGGAAAGGATCGATCCATTATTATCTTATCTGACAAAAATGCATCAATTTTAATCAGAGGTGTCGATACAATTTAAACCTGTTGTAACAACTAAATTTATCACAACTTGAAAATTAATGTTGAAACGAAATGCAAAATGCATCTTTATTCTGAGGAAACATGCATTTTAATTGTGGTTTTTTTTTCGTATTGGTTTCACAATCGAAGAAGTCAGTGAAGCCACTAATGTTAGTATAAAAACTAAAACTGGTTAAATCGATTAAGCTGAGACCAGTAAAATTAAATCAATGTATAAAGGAAGAAGTGGTCGCCGTTGAGAAACAAGTGTAAGCGACGACTTCAACATTGTTCTGTTTCGATCAAAAATGCCTTGTGAGCTTATTGAATTCCTACCAAAGTCACCCAATTTCAGTATAATTGAAAGCATTTGGGCTGAAATTGAAAGGAACTTTCTTCTTTCACCTTTTGCATATACTCATTACGAATTTTGGGCTCAAATTCAAGAGCAATTTCGGTTAATTTGTAGTCGGCATAATTGGACAAATCTTATCGACTTCATGCTAAGGCGAATTCGAAATGTTCTAATCCGTAATGAATATTAATTATTAATTGAAACGAATTGAAAAAAAAAGTTAAAAAAAATGAAAACTAAGCAAAAATAAAGTATATGGAGACGTGCTCTTTTCACATCTCCATCAATTGATAATTGGACAAATTTTCTTTCCGAAGCTGTATATACAGTTTTGGTAACACTTATTTATAGTTAGTTTAAAAATGACCAACAAAGATAAAAAATTTTTCTTATGTAAAACACCATGTAATTTCGATATTTTTATTTTTATTGTTTCTGTGTGGTACAACTTTGTTCCACATTGATTCTCGAATATAATTTAAAACTAAATATATTAAAATAATATATCAGTTTATACTTAGTATATACAACCGAAAACGTCGTCACTCAATATTTGTGCACAAAGTGTCTTCGGAAGTACAAAACAATTGCAATTCTTTAAATAGAATCAGGATGACGAAAAACAATATTTTCAATGATTAAATATTATTAGTTTTAAAAAAGTTTCAGTCTTTTAAAAATGAAAAGAAACTCAAAAGTAATTGAAAATGTATTTCTAGCATAATCTTAATATTAATTTTTTGTGAAACAATTAATGCTACTTCAGGGTGATGGGGTCTTATAGAAAAAAGTGATAAACATATCGACATATTTTCGAAAGAAAATGTTATATTTGAAAACAAGTGAAATTCAATATCTCCGAATATTTCGAGCAAGTCCATTGAGCTTGTTAGTATTATCTATTATTCAAACTATTCATCTGCAATTACACCATCTTGCTGTGAAAAGTATTTTAAGTGAAAATATATTTAATATTTTTTCCATTGAATCGATTTAATTTTAAAACTTACAAGGAATCTATTTTTTGTGCCCGTTCCCGATTTCAATGAAACTTGGTATGTAGATAGAACTTGATTAGTGTATTAAGAATTACCCCCATCATAGGTGCGAATTTTGCGCGTGAAGCAAGTTATTCGCGTGCAAACTTTAACATTAAGTCTATGGCGAAATTTTTTTGTTTTTTTCGATTGCGGGCCTAAATCTCAACCGATTCGCAACCGGTTTGTTTTAAATGAAAATATTATTCAACTTCTATCTTATGAAAGATGTCTTATAATTCTGTATCAAAGCACTGAAACATTGCTTTTAAGACGTTTTAACATTAATAATTATAGAAATAAAAATAATTATATATAGCACACAATGAGTTTAAACATTTAAAACAAATCGGGTGCGAATTGGTTGAGATTTAGGCCTGCAGTCAAAAAAAAGAAAAAAATTCGCCATAGACTTAATGTTAAAGTTTGAACGTGAATAACTTGCTTCACGCGCAAAATTCGCATCTATGATGGGGGTAATTCTTAATACACTAATCAAGTTCTATCTGCATATTAAGTTTCATTGAAATCGAGAACGGGCAAAAAAATAGATTCCTTGTTAGTCAGAATTTTTATTACTGATTTATATAACTAGTAAAATTTTATAAGCAATTAAACTTTTTTATTAAGAAACATCTTATATTATTGATTTACAAGAGCATGAAAATTAATAGAAGTTGGGATACTTTAGGAAAAATTGAGATTTTTAGAACAGGAAATATTTTTTGGAATTTTTGGGACAACAAAATGAAAAAATTTTGCATAATTTTATTCTACATATTGTCGCGCTATAATTCTGCCAATCGACCGAACGAAACCAAAAACTTCTAGAGTTCATTTGCTTCTATACCCCAATGCTGGCGCGACGTATTACCAGGTCTCCGGTGACTTCCACTCCCGAATGAACGCGCACAAATGGTCGACCGCGCACGGAATGACGCACACAAACGCGAAGGATTTCTCGCGCACTTGAACACGAACGGCCACCGCGACCTTCCCCACGCTAACCCGACTTTCCCCAAGACAGGGTGCTAAACTCAAACAAGCACGACGGGCCCGAGGCTTGGCCACCAGGCCTAGCCGTCGACCGTCGCGCTCGGCCGAACCCATGTTTTCTAACCCTAGAGTTAATTCTATTCAAGCGAGGCACTGCGGACTCGAGGCCCGGCCTTAAGGCCGCGTTTCTCGCCCGAAGACTTACCTATCCTAGACTCGCCTATCGCTAAGCTAATAGCCGAGGCCCGGCCACTAAGGCGTAGCCGTCGACTGCCTCTTCCCTAACCTACTTCTTCCCTATCCAACCGAGCACAAACCCTTAACCTATCCAACATGGAGATGTATGGGTTTCTCGAGACCCGGCATAAGCCTAGCCGTCTAGAGCCATCCATCGCCATTTTCTAAACTAATGGCGGAAGAAAAGTGCGAGGCCTAACCGTCGCACCGCCAGAACACGCGCGCCTACACCCGCCCTAACCTAACCCAACCTACGATCGCGCACCACTGTGGGCCCAGCCGAGGCCGGGTTATCAGGTCTAGCCGTCGACCAAAACCCAACGGTGCGCCGCGCCTCATTATTTTTGTGGGCTCTGGTGGAAGAACCCGAGGCCCAGCGTAAGCCTAGCCGTGGGGGACCACCGAACCCGCAACCGATCACTTGCCGCTGAGGCCTCTAAGCGCTGACCCGAGGCCCGGCGTAAGCCTAGCCGTCGGACGTGCAAAGAGGCGCTGTGCGTTCCGCACTCGACGAGTGCTAGCAGCGAAGTGAAGGAGCGGCGCGTTTCCTTCGCTGAAGAAGGAAATCGGAGCCGCGCATGCGCAGCTCCGCTCCTGATTGCACTGGAAGGTGCAATGTGGTCAACAGCAGCGCGCGATTTAAAACAATTGCGTTGCGCGACAATATATATTCCTCTAGTTTATTGGGACACTTTTTAAAAATTAGGACATTTCTAAAAATCTCATTCATAATCATTAAACCCTCTTGTGGGAGCGAACAAGTTACAATATTTCTGGAGGTTTGAAACCGGCAAATTTTTGATAGAGAGCATGAGTATCTGGAATGATGAGCAATCGGTGAGGTTGCCGTGGTGCGCTTACTATTTTAAACATTGATCATAACCTAACCAATCAAATTGAAACTCGTGCATAATGCTTTATTGTTCATTTCGGATGGAAAATCAAAAAATTTTTTTCCAATATTAATTATAAAGACAGAGGATAAAAACTCTCGATCTGATAATTTTTTTTTTAATCTGATTATTTAAAAGCGCGCAAGTTAAATGTTTTCATTCTCAAATTATGCATTTTCACTCAATCAAAAATTGAATTTAAAAAATAAAGTTCATTTTCTGCACCGGATTCATTCGATTCGAAATTTTGAAAAAGGCATTCAAAAAGAATTGAACGAAAAGCCAGAAAATAAACTCGATTCAGCCGAAGAAGATATAGACGAAAATGTTTTATTTTGGTTGTTACTTAGTTTGGTCATACTTTTAGCCTTCATAATTTTTGTTTCGATTTATTTTTGTTTTTTCCACAAAAAGCTGAAATCGGAATCAACCGAGTCATCCATAAAAGGGAACCGAGGAAAAGGCGCAATCAAAAAAGCTCCGACTATGAAAACAAGCGAAGAGACGAAATCAACATCTCCATTCACACCGAGTGCAAAAGATATTCGAAAGCCAATACCTTTGACTGAAACTAAAACAAGCGTTACAGATTCATGAACTAGAACGAATAATCCATGAATTCATGATCAAATTCGACGAAAATTGAACTTTTTTTTAAATCGATAAAGTGAAGTAAAGTTTGAAATTAAAATATTGAAATATTTTTAATTAAATAAGCTCACAAACCAAAATCATTTTGCCAATTTTGATGACAATTAACAATGAATTTTATTCCGAAAGCGCTTACTCTGAGGGACACAAAAATCTTCCCATTGTTGTAAACATTCGATAGACTTAACATGCAACAATGGGAAGATTTTAACCAACAATATGTACAGGAAGCAGCAAAAAATTTCTCCCCTCTCAGCAATGATTCGTTTAGTTAAGGGGTGCATTGCAACGAAAACAAGTTTTTTCTTACCCGAGAAATTATTTTGCCGTATTTACATTTTTGGAAGAAATTCATTCAATTAATAGATCGGCTATTCTTGAAAGAAGTGCTTTCGCTTTCTTACTTCATTTCACACACGATTCGAATTGATTTCGAATCGAATAAAAAAATCTTAAAAAGGCTCTTCCAGATTCGATAGGCGCTAGAGAAATTTACTCATTTTTGTTTAAGGAGCTTGTTTGTAATTGCGGACGAAAAATAACTTAATAATTGAACTTACTCTCCATCTCAAATTGATAGGTTTGGAAGAAATAAAAACATGGTTTGAATGGTTTCCCTTTCAAGTCCAGCTTGTTTCGAACAGAAATTGCAAGAGTTATAATTTAACCACAGTCGTTTACGAAAATATCAACATAAGTTATCATGGCATCTGCTGACGAAAAATCGAATTGCGAAATCACGATTAAATAAAAACGAGCTTATTGAGCGTAAACCTAAAGGATTCTGGGTTTGAACTTATTTAGCGCTTTCGACAAACTTTGATCAACGTTTTGTTGACGCGCTTTTCATATGAGATCCCTCGCTTCTAAGAGTGCGCATAAATGCGAGAGTCTTTTTTTCTTAACTTTACTGTATTTCCGTAAACGACTGTACTCTTGTTTCAAAATAAAATGTTTCGATAATTGAAAGTGATCTTCACTGCAATACCTCACAAACAAAAAAGCGTCTCACAAAAATTGCGGTAAAAAATTTTGATTCAAAAATTCGTGTTAAATGAATAAACGAACAAATTATAAACATTACTAATATTAGTATTAAGTAAAATTAGATTTAGTAATAAGTTATTAGTAATAACTAATTCTAGTTATTAAGCAAGACTTGGCAAGACTTTTGCAAGAAAAATACTAAATTCAAGTACAAGACTGGTGCTTCTGTTCTTAATTACTTCGGTCGCTTCAAATGTTTCGGCCACTGATCTTTAACAATAAAGTTTGTTTCTCTTATCACTTTCTTGCTTCCTTATTTGAACTTTGTTTTTTCAATTGATCAAAAGATAATGTAATGATGAGAGCAGCTTATATAAACCGATAGATAGGCAAACAATATGCTGATCTTCTGAACGGAGAAACTATGCTTCGTTCACCGGCCAGTACTCATGATTTCTCATCTCATTCATCTCTCATTTGTTTGAGATTCTCCAATAGCGGGTCATACGTCTGATCTCGGCTCTCAACAAAAGCTAATGTCTCGCGCTGTGCGCTTCATTCTTGGTCTCATTCTCATAGTGAGAAGTTTATAAGTATTCGAAATCTAACTTTGGACTTTTTAAAGAGTTTTCGAATAAAACACTTCCTTAAATAAGTTCTAGAGTTTGAGCTTTAAAAATTCAAATAATTAATTTGTTCATCTCTCCGAATTAAAAAACTTCTCGACAAACTGTTCCAAAGTTGCTCATTAAAAAGCAATGCTTGATGCGATTGGCTCTGAAATTGCTTTGAAACAAGTGGCAACGTAAGTTCTTAATTTGACATTCGTGCTTTTTGTAAAAATCTTAATTACAGCTCTTTGAGTGCTGAAAGTGAAACAAAGCTAAATGATGCTATCAATTACACAATCAACTTAAATATGCATATGCTTCGCTTAATCACAAAGACAGGAGAGAGTTTCGTGTCGAGTCCATTGGCATTGACCACTTCGCTTGTATCAATGGTTGCTGCTATGGAGGGAGAGGCGAGAAGTCAGTTATCAAAAGCTCTTTTCGATTTGGATGAGATATCGAACGAAGAAGAATATTTGATGTTATTATCTATGCATTTTTTTCTTCATTCATCTCTTGGCGACAAAAACACAAATATGAAGTTGAAACCTTACTTTTTCATCAATGAAAATCACACAATTTCTCCGGCCTATGAGAAATTGTTTGCGCAGTATCTCGGAGGAGAAATCCAAATTACTTCGAACACTGGCATTGATGCACAGATTAATCAGTTAGTTGGTAGTCAGTTGAGTGTTGAAATGGAAATCGTCGGAATTGACAAGTATTCGGATGTATTCTTGATTGGACTCACTTCATTCACTCCACTTTGGAAACATGCTTTTGAAAGAAGCGAACAGTTTCTCCAATTTTACAATGAAGATTCAACTGTTTCATCAGTCGCATTTCTTTATGGTGACGGAAAATTCCGGTTTCATCAGGACAAAGAGCTAAAATGCGCGATGATCGAAATGCCGTTGAGATGGGAAAACACATCTGTGGTTTTTATTTTACCAGATGAGGGTATACGTTATATTAGTTTGCTTGTTTCTAAAATGCTTTTATGTCAGATATCGAATTGTCAGTTTTAATGGAAAGCAATTTCACATCAGAGATGTTGAAAGTTTGCTCTTTACCGCTGAAAGATGTCCGCGTTTGGATTCCTGAATTCAGAGTGCGAACGAAAATTAACATGAAACCGTTTCTATGTGAGCTTGGTATTGATTTGCTGTTCAACGAAGAAGGTAAATGCTCAAGAGTTTCAGAAGTTTCGTCAGCAAACAACCTGGTGTTACATGATTTGATTCAAATTTGTGTTCTCGAAGTAAGAGCCAACTATTTACCGAAGCCGAAAAATGAGGAACGAGTTAAAGGCTTTGAGAAATTTATTTGCAATCGACCATTTCTATTCGCAGTAATCGAAGAGATTGAAGGCACTAGAGTGGTCTTATACTATGGAATTGTTAACAAGATTTTTGAAGATTAATTTTCAATGTATTTTATTTGTGGTTTTGCTTTTGGTTATTTTTTCTCTTGTTATATTTTAACAACTTAACTTGCTTCTTACAATTTTTTTGAGTAAATTATTTGGCCCTTGTGCCCTTGTTACTTTGAAACTGTTGTGTTATCCATTAAAACGATTATTTTTATCCAAATTGATTACATTTTTCACGTATAATGATGGCAAAGTTGTTTACCTTATCCATATATTTAATATTGAAAAATTAAGCTTTAAATGTAGAAAGATAAGCAACTTTTTGCCATCAGTGTGTGACTGTGCAGAAAAGATTTTTGCGAAGATCAGAGTTATAAAAAATAATAATTAACTAATTCGCAACCCTAACTTTAATAAGTAAAGCGTGAAGAAACTGACACAAACTGTGTTTAAACTCTTGTGAATATTTTTAAGAAATTAACAGAAATTTTTTATTACAAAGAAGTGTAAAAAAATTATGGATGCAAAAGAAAGGTTAAATGCAAAGGAAGCTACGCTATGAAATAAAAT
>NCKU01003044.1:0-16473 GCA_003675995.1 Dinothrombium tinctorium | reverse complement strand
GCATAAAAATGAAAAGTGCAAATAAAATTTTTAGTAGAATGTTAAAATTTTAATACCTCCTTTCAGTTCAATATATTTTTTAAAGTTCTATCTAAAAATTTTTTAGATTTCTTGTTTTTGAAGGTTTTATTTAACGATAATTCGAGATGTTCAAAGTGTTTGACATGCTGAAAATATCAGTTTTTACAGCTGTGCAACATGACTGCACAATTACATGCATTATTTCTTGAATTTACTACCACTATCATTTATCTCTCTATCACAATTATTTGAATTGTTCTTATTTTGCTTAAGAATTATTTATGAATTCACAGTGTTTAAAATCGCGCAATTTTAATGTCACGACATCAGTTCTTCTCTTGTGAATAAACTAAGAGCGTTGATTTTATCGCCTTCATTTTCCTTAAAAATATCAGCGAAATAAATCAAATTGTTTTCATTTTCGCAATTCATTAAAAAACTTTGGTAAAAATATGCTTCAAGAAAGTGGGAATCGAAAGTATCGCAGAAAAGTTTTTTGTCTTTTTCGGACCAATTTTTGCGCCAATCCAACCAACCCAAACAGCAGCGAACTGCTTGTGGTTCATAATCCATCAGCTCAGCGTCGAGTGCAGTGAGCTCATGTTCTTGCAAAGCAGCAGAATTTCCATAATCAATATAATAGACATGAAATTCGACTAAATCATGAGCGTTTCTCTCAATCTTTGTGATCCTTGCGCGATACCAGAAGCCATCTGCGTAGAGTGCAGCGCAAAACATGCCCGTCCAGAGATGCTTTTCTCGTCTATCATACTTATGCTTGGAGTCACTTTGCAGCTGTTGCAATCGAGTGAAAATATGATTTGCAAGAGTCGGATCAAACTGGAGATAAAAGTGTGATGGGCTGATGGTATACGAAGCGAACACGGTAATTACTTTTCGAATTTTCACATTTGCATTTTCAAAAATTTTTCTTTTCTTTTTCGAAATCGTGAAACTGCAAAATTCTGCCATCCATTTGATATCTTCGGCAATATCATTCATTTGCGAACTTTGTTCAATGATTCCGATTTCGCAATTTTCGTTTTTCTCTTCCTTCTTAAAGTTTGCGTTTTGAATGAAATCGCATCGGTTAATAGATGTGCACAAAATGTTACTCGTTTCATTTTTTTCCCTATCATCACTTTGTTTTCCATTTTCGACGTTAGAGAGTGAATCTTTGTTGAGGTTAGACATCATCTAAAATAAAATAGTGGCTTCCACACAAAATGATAGTTCAATGGGAATCAAAGAGAGTTTTTAGTGTTTTTAGTAATTTTGTAATGAAACTTTGAAAACAAATTGAGTTTTATTGAAAAAGAAACTTTTTAATTTTACTTTCGCGGATTAATCACTGAATAAAAACAATTGCTGAAAATTAATTCATTCTTCGGGACGCTTTTTAATTGAGACGCTGGTTTTTTAATTGACGCCAAAGTCGCGTTATAAAACTTGAATACGATTCAAGTGTTCATTTTTTTCTCAGTATTAATCATTAGTTTTAATGCTAAGAGTAGCGATAAAACTAAAATCGAAATTTCGTACCTTATACAGGTTAAAAAAAACAACAGTCGCCAATGTCGCCAATTGCTAGCTTAAGATTTAAATTACATGAGAAAAGAGAGCCGCGTGTTTTATCAGTCTAGTTGTAGGATGTGTAAACTGTGAAGACGAAATTTTGGTTAAGTTTTAAATCGATTAAATGCTTCATTCAATATATAGTTTAGAGGGCGCGAGTGCGAAGATAAATTTTAGTAGTTTAATAAGGTTTTAATCTTAAAAATTGAGCAAATTTCATTGTGATTTTATTTTATTTTTCATAATTTATTCCAAATTATTAAAAGTAATAATAAGAAATGAAAATAGGTAGGATAGGAAAAGTGAAAGTTAAGTTTTGAATTCATTTTCTAGCTCATTTCGTTTTGCGATTTCGTGATGTCAACACTGCTATCCTACCATTCGATCATTTCTTAAGTGTGAGCGACTTTTTTCACGTCATAAATCGCACCACGCGTTCCTTCGAGCATGGACGTCGGAGAGATGGTTGGGAGGCAATTGAGACTTCTACCACTTCCTTTTTCAACCACATCTAGTTGAACCTGCTTCCGAACCAGAACCGAGGCGATGTTTCTTGGTTCGCAATTTGCTTCAAGTCGTGGCTTCGGTTGTCGGCTTTAAATTCTTCGTTTTAGACATCATCTAAAATAAAATAGTGGCTTCCACACAAAATGATAGTTCAATGGGAATCAAAGAGAGTTTTTAGTGTTTTTAGTAATTTTGTAATGAAACTTTGAAAACAAATTGAGTTATATTGAAAAAGAAACTTTTAATTTTATTTTCGCGGATTAATCACTAAATAAAAACAATTGCTGAAAATTAACTCATTCTTCGGAGACGCTTTTTAATTGAGACGCTTGTTTTTTGATTGACGCCAAAGTCGCGTTATAAAATTTGAATATGGTTCCAGTGTTCATTTTTTTCTCAGTATTCTCATTGATGTTGATGCTAAGAGTGGAGATAAAACTCAAATCGAAATTTTGTACTTTATTCAGGTTAAAAAAGCCAGCAATCTCCAATGTCGATATAGTGGTTTCTAACATAAGATTAAAAGATAAATTCGCATGTTTCATAAGTCTAGTCGCAGAATGTGAAAAGTGTGAAGACGAAATTTTGGTTAAGCTTTTTTGCTGTATTTAGTTCTTAGGTAGGTTTAGACAACTTTTTGCCCAGAGAGTGCCATGATGAGGTGGTCAAGTGTTCACTCTCAGAGGATATCAATGAAACAAAGCTTCGAAGAATGCATAAAATTTTCCCCCAAAAATCATGTAAATATCATGGATGAAATTCAGAGGATCCTCCATTTTAATTATATACTTTTCAGCAAAATTTTTTCTATGATGCGTAAGTGTACTTTCAACATTTTTTATCGTAATGATCTTAAGAATATATTCATTCATTTATTTTGGGAAAACCCTTTACCTTTCTGTGTGATTTATTAGATCTTAACTTTTATATTTCAAAAAAAAAACGACCTGAAGAGTAAAAGTTGAAGCGAGAGAGAAATTTCTATACATTTTCGATGAAAACCGAGAGCAGTTTTCATTTTTCACTGAAAATTATGAATTCATAATCAACTCGCCTTGTCAAGTGAGAAAATAAGATATTTCGAGATAATTAAATAATATAATATTTATATTAGTTGATTAATTTTTTTCAATACAAATACCCGTAGCTTCTTCAATATAACGTGGCTAATGGTAAAAAATGTCGACCTTTGGCAGTTATGTAGTCTTTTATTTTGCTGGCGCCTAAAAATGACCAAACAGAGAAAACTATTGAATTAAGCAAAATTGTTGCTTGCGGTGCTGAGTTGATGCAGTCACATATTTTGGTCATCGATGACATCTTGGATTAGACTAAGAATAGAAGAGGACGATTGTTGATATCGGCCGGTAAACTTTATTTTCCTAACATTTGCAAAATTTTATTAATCTTAAAGCCTCATGTTGATCTGATCACAATAAATGATGCATTGTGACTAAGATCTTCGACATTTGAAATCTTGAAAAAATATTGCTCAAGTCATCCGATGTATTACAACATTCTCGATTTACTTTTGGTGGCTTATCAGAGCACAGAATACGCTCAATGTTTAGATTGTCTTACAATGCGCGAGGGATCAAGGCAAGATTTTTTGCTTTTTGCATCTTCGCGATATGAAGCGATTAAGAATTGGAAAGCATCGTTTTATTCATTGAATTTACCAGTGAGAGTTGTAATGTATTTAGCTCAAATTTCTGATGAGAAGGTTCATGATAAACCGAAAGCGATTTTATTAAAAATTGGACTTTTTTTCAGTCAAGAGACGATTATTCATAGCTTTACTGTGACGGCAGAGAAAATGGGAATAGTAAAACTGATGTTGAAAACGGCAAATGCACTTGGCTCGCAGTTGAAGCTTCCAAGAGAAAGAACAGCGAACAAAAGAACAATTTTATTGAAAATTATGGGATAAAGAACGAGATATCAGAAAATATTATCAAAGATATTAACATGCAGCTGATTTGCAAAATGAATTCAAAAAATTTGAAAAACAGCAGCACAATGAAATATGCGAATTGATCAGCGAGTTTGAAAAAGAATCAAAAGATGTAAATGCAAAAGTGTTTCTCAATCTTTTTGACTTATTTTATAAATGTTATTTAGTTCCTTCACTGTGAAAATATTGATTGTAGCTGTTATTTTTATTTTATTTACAGTCCTTTTTAATTAAAAGCGAAAGTTAATAAATACATTCTCTCTTAAAAAAGAATGACTTGTAAAACTTGTTAAGAGTTTGCATCGTTTGCTTTTATTCTCAATCAATTTTTAAGTTCACTCTAATTGTTCGAATGTTGCAAATTTAATTTAAACGCATTTCAATTTGGCATTCCAAGTTTCATTAATTTAATTGCTAATCCACTGATCCACTTTATTAATTTTTCACGTGAAGTTAGTGTATTTAAAGAAGCTCACATCAATATTTTATGACTTTCGATTTTACTTTCAAAAAGCAAACTTCAGTTTAGTTTCAATTGAATGAATTTATTCCGAAAGGGTTTATCTTACAATACATACATCGTTGGATAAGCGCTTTCGGAATAAATTTACTAAATTGTATTTCGAATTGTAGTTTTGTTCTATTTTCGAATAAACTTAAAATTGTAAAATTAAGGTTTGAAATCCTCACAAATTGAGGATTTCTCGTTCTGAAGGTTTGACCTCACTTTTTCGACTACCAACATTTTTTCATTTGAATGTTAGCTCTTTGTGCCACGTTTTTAACCATTTTCTTACTGTCGAGGAATATTCGACACTACGCGGAATATTCATGAATATTGAGTCATTTTTCTGCCTCAACTCAATGGTTTAATTTTCGTCGTATCTGAGCACTTTAATAGTATAACCTGGTCATGAAAGGCATCAAAGTTTGATTGTGATCGGAGGCGGTGGAAGTTTAACTGAAGCATATATTCTCGGACAGGAATGACCAACTCTAATTGAAGAATTGTTTCAACACAATACGATATCAAAAAAAGTCAAACAGAAGTGTAGCAATTTATTCATCGCAGAAATGGTTGCTTCAATTGACAATGATTTCTGCGGCATAGGTATGGCGATCGATGATTCCTCTTTTCATGGATTTGATGGCATTTCATGGAATTTTGTTTACATTTCAATGACAGAAATGAAGTGGCTAGCATAGCATATTATAAACACTTGGAGCAAAATTAATATATGAAGAGTTAAATAAAACGAATCGAAATAATAGAATAATTTGAAAATGAATATTTAAATTACTTGATTAGTTTGAGGGCGAAAGCGGTTTCAGTTTCAAATTGTGCCCAATTCAATCTCTTGCTTGCTTCTCGCTTTGAGTGAGGAAAGCTCCTAAATTAACACAAAGAACATAAACACAAAGTATATTTAACATCAAATTTACATTTAACATTAATAACGTTCTCCTGGTAACATTTTTCAAAATACAATGAAAGCGATTAAACTAACTTTGATTAAAGCGATCATCGGTCTTTTAATTTGAAGCTTCTTTCAAATTGACACTTGGCTACTAACAAGAATAACAAAGTCTAATAAATAAAACATAATCAAAGCAACTCATAAATGAAAATTTTGAAGTGAAGGAAAGGATGAAGTGCATCTGCAAATTTCGAAACAACTAAATTATTTTTTTTTCATATAATAGTAAAAAATTTGCAGTCATATTATGCAGAGCCTTTTTCAACTTTTAGGAGCCCTGATTATAGACAAAAAAATAAATTTAATCAAAACTTAACAATTTGACTTATCAAATTTTAAATTGATTAAAATGCATCATTCAACATATTATTAAGGGAGCGGGCGCCCGAAAATTTTAGCAGTTTAATAAGGTTTTAATCACAAAAATTGAAAATTTTAACTTTAATTGATTTTAATTTATAATAAATTATTCTGATATATTAAAATAATTGATGAGATACGAAAACAAAGAAAAAAAAGAAATGAAAGTTGAGCTTTGAATTCATTTTCTTGCACAATTGGTGTTTCGACTTCGTGCTGTAAACACTGCGATCATGTCAGGCGATCATTTCTTAACTGTGAGAGACTTTTTCCAAGTCATAAACCGGGCCACGCGTTCTTTCGAGCATGGACATCGAAGGAGAGATGGTTGGGAGGCGATGGAAAACTTCCACCACTTCCATTTTTCGACTTCCTCCAGTTGAATTTGCTCCCAAATCAGACCCGCAGCAAAATTTGTTGGTTCGCGATTTCTTTAAAATCGTGGCTTCGGTTGTCAGCTTTGGATTCTTCGTGTAATGTATTCGCAGGAAAATTTAGTTTCTTGCACCCAAAAACCTGCGGTTTGGAGAATGAACGCTTGGTCACCTCCTCGTGGTAATCTCTGGGTAACAGGTTGTCAAAACCTGGCTAAGAGTTAAGTGCAGAAAAAAATTTGACCGAAATTTCTAAATTTCATCCTTTTTACATTTTTCACATGACTTAAATCAGATTTACAAAACACATGACAATGTCTTACCTTTAGTATTTTCAATAGGGAAGTTAGATTGATACGTTTTCGGCTAGTCAATGGGTAACTGTAAATTAAATTTAAAAGAGTTTGTGTTACGTAGCTTTTTTCTGGTGCATTTTCTTAAATGAATGCATGATTAAATGAAGTGTTTTAAAGCTGAGTAAAATAATGCAAGCTTCATTCGTGAATGTGTTTTGAAAAAATTAAAACTTTGAAAAGTTTTGTCTACAAAAACAGAAAAATTAACACTGAAACAGTTTTTGATACAAAATGTAGTGAGTTGATTCAAACAATGAACTAATCAATCTAAAAAATTTAAAGTTGATCAAAATGCGGAGTGCTGATAAAATGAAAAAAAAATGAATTGGCCTTAATTCCATCCAATTGGTTTCATTGAATCAAAAAAGTTCTGTGAATAGAAAAATAAAGTTTCAGACACAGAAGTATATGATTAAAATAAATGACTAGAGGATGAAACTTAAAACTGAAAATGTACATTTTGATTTTTGAAATATTGCTTTGAAATTAAAAGTTAAAGCGAAATTTTGGTCAAATTTTTGCTGCACTTGGCTCTAAGCCAGATTTTGACAACCTGTTGCCCAGAGAGTACCACGAGTAGGTGGCCAAGTGTTCACTCTCCAACCTCTTATTCAGGGGAACCCGCAGAAAACCGCAGGTTTTTGGGTTGCAAGAAACTAAAGTCTTCTGCGAATGTAGTAGGTGAAGAATCCAAAGCTGACAACCGAAGCCACGACTTGAGGCAATTCGCGAACTAACAAATTTTGCCTCGATTCTGGGTCGGGAGCTGGTTCAACTGGCCGTAGAACAAGTGGGAACGCTGGTAAGTCTCCCATCACTTCCCAACCATCTCTTCTTCGGTGTCCATTCTCGAAAGAACTCCTGGCACGGTTTAAGTCTTAGAAAAAGTCGCTAAAGTTTAAAGGATGATCGCATGACATAATCGCAGTGTTTACAGCACGAAGTCGAAACATCAAATGAATTGAATACTCAACTTTCACTCCTTCTATTTTGGATATTTTTATATCTGACTATTTATTTAATAATTCAGAATGAAATATGAAACTTAAAATAATTAAAATGAAAATTGATCGATTTACAGAAAAAAAAATACAAAATTGCAAAATTTACAGAAGCAGAAGATATTTAAGAATTTTAAACTTAAATGAATCCCATTTCCACTGTCTCACTATTTCATATATGTTGATCAATAAGTTAAAATTTTATTTCTTCAAGTTTTAAATTTTAACACATTAAACTTTAATTTTAACATTTCGCACTTCTCGCCTAAATCATTCAGAAAAGTATTCAGACATTTATTATGGGATATTTCGATTAGTCTTTAAAAATTGGATTTTTGAAGCTGAACTTGAAAATTAAAATCAGCGTCATTTAAAAGAACAATTGAATGAATTTATTAAGTTTATCCAACAATGTCAATACATATTGTTAAATACACCTTTACTTAATGAATCTGTCCAATTGTGTATTTTGCTTATTCATCTTTTGGTATTGTTTTAGAAATAATGAGACATTTTAAACAAGGCAACGTTGCTCTTTTACATCTTATTTTTGATTTGCTCTTTCTAAATTTATATTGCCTTTGTATTGCTGTTTATCGCCACAATTCTAGAGAAACTTTACAATATTGTGAATAGGGAAAATCAAATTCTACTTGAGTAATGTTGAACAGTTAAATGTGCAAAATTTGAAAAATCTTCGAACAGCTCATGAATCGATTACAAGAATGATATTCGAAGCGGACAAATTTTGGAAAATAATTATGCTTGCTTCCCATCTATTTATCATAACGTTTTTATTTCACAATTTATATGATCTTTTCAATATGATCAAACCATTAATTTTGAAACCAAAATCGTCAAAATGATTTCGACTTCATTTACAGTTTCTGTTATTCTGTTCATCTGATTAAAATCTTCAAAACTAAACTCGTCTTCACATTTGTGTTATGCTGAATTAGATCGCATTTCAAATTATCATTCGCTAGACATAAAAACAAGATATGAGGTAATATGAAAATGAATGTAGTGAAAATGACTTGAGAACTAAATTGTTTTTACTTCGAATATAACAATTTTTTGGTGCGTCTCATTTAATGTGACATCGGTTTTACTTGCATTGATTTATTCATTCTTAAACAAAGTGATTTTGCAGCAATAGTGAGTTTAATTATGTTTTACCTAGATGCAATAAAATCTTAATTAAGATTAAATTGATATACTTAATTTGAAGTGAAAAAATATAAAAATAATAATGTGGTATTAACTTAACCCTTATGAAAAATAAAGATTGTAAAAATTTCTTGTTGCTTCACAGTTATCTAGTAGAAATATTAACAAAAGATTTCAAATATTGTTTTTAAATTTTTTTTTTTTCAATTGTTCAATCATCAATCATTCAATGAGAATAAAAATATTCTAAAACATCTTTTGTTTCATTCGACTGCTTAACCAATTGATTTGTGTTAATTTTATACTATAAACTCAAGTTTTTAACGATGTAATATAATTTTGGTTGTAAAATTATTTTTTCTGTGTTTTTAATCATATCTGAAGATCAAGTGTTTTCTCTTTTTAATATATTTAATTAAATATACAGAGAGAAAACTTTTTTGAATTTTTATCTCGAATCTGTGAAAATGTTTTAATTTCAATAATTGAACAAAATTCACTTTATTTGATTTTTAATTGTAATATTTTTTCTAATTGTTAAAAATAATAATGAGATATGAAAATATGCACAACAGGAGGAGTGAAAGTTAAGCTTTGAATTCATTTTCTTGCTCATTTTGTTTTGCGACTTCGTTCTGCCAACACTACGTTCATGTCAGGCACACTACGTTCATGTCAGGCAATCATTTCTTAAATGTAAGCGACTTTTCCAAGCCTTAAAGCTTGTCAGGCGTTCCTTCGAGCATGGACGTCAAATGAGAGATGGTTGGGAGGCGATGAGAGACTTTCTACCACTTACATTTGTTCGACAACTTCCATTTGAACCTGCTCCCGAACCAGAACCGAGGTGAAATTTCTTGGTTTGCAATTTGCCTGAAGTCGTGGCTTCGATTGTCGGCTTTGGATTCTTCGTGTAATGTATTCGCAGGAGACTTTAGTTTCTTGCACCCCAAAAACCTACGGTTTTCGCGGGTTCCCCTGAATAAGGGGTTGGAGGTGAACACTTGGTCACCTCCTCGTAGTACTCTATGGATAACAGGTTGTTAAAATCTGGCTAAGAGCCAAGTGCAGTAAAAATTTGACCAAAATAAGGATGAAATTAAGAAATTTCTGTAAAGATTTTTTTTGCTGCACTTGGCTCTTAACCAGGTTTTAACAACCTGTTGCCCAGAAAGTACCACGAGGAGGTAGCCAAGTGTTCACTCTCCAACTCCTTATTCAGGGGAACCCGCGGAAAACTGCAAGTTTTTGGATGCAAGAAACTAAATTTTCCTGTGAATACATTACACGAAGAATCCAAAGCCGACAACCGAAGCCACGACTTGAGGCAAATTGCAAACCAAGAAATTTCACCTCGGTTCTGGTTCGGGGGCAGGTTCAAATGGAAGTGGTCGAACAAATGCAAATGGTGAACAGTCTCTCATCGCCTCCCAACCATCTCTCATTCGATATCCATGCTCGAAGGAACGGCTGGCACGATTTAAGGCTTGGAAAAAGTCGCTTACGTTTGAGAAATGATTGCCTTACATGAACGTAGTGTTGGCAGAACGAAGTCGCAAAACAAAATTAGCAAGAAAATGAATTCAAAGCTCAAGTTTCAAAGTTATGCAAATATTTTGCCAATGACTGTAGCTAAATTATTGCAGTTGCAATCAATGTTCGGAACAGCGTAAGACTTGAAGAAATCACACAGAACAATCGCTTTCGGCGTTAATGTAGAGCAACAAAAAATCGAAATAATTTGATTTTTTGGATTTATTTAGCTTTAAGTAAAAATTTTTCAAGAAAAAATACTTAATATTCGATATCAACAATCATTTTTCTAATCGTAATTATGTCGATCGCTTCAAATGTTAAGCTGCTTCTAACACTCTAAAGAACAGAACTTCGATGTTCTCTTTTTAGAATAACATCAGCGACAAATGATAATCTGGTTTCTGGCAAAGAGGCTTCTTGAACTAGCGCAAAGCTCCTACTAATGCCGTGCAATCGACATTTTCACGAACGGCGGTGATTCTCAAGCAATGAACGCTGCCCGTAGAATTGGCATTTATTATGGTTGTGAAATGAATTTCATTCATGAAGGATACCGGGGTATGATTGATGGTGGAGATCGCATCAAAGCGGTCATTTGTGTAGACGTTTCTGTTATCATTCACAAAGATGGAAAATTGATTGGAAGTGCTCGATGCAAAGAGTTTAGACAGATAGAAGGTCGACTAATAGCCGCGTATAACATTGTCATGAAAGGCATCAACAGTTTAATTGTGATTCTTGGCGATGGCAGCTTAGCTAGAATAAATATTGTCAGAAAGGAATGGCCATCTCTGATTGAAGAATCGTTTCAACTGATATCAAAAGAAGTTAAATACAAGTGTAGCGATTTTTTCATGGTCCGAATTTTTTCGGATTTTAGTGAATAACACAAATTTAATTTATTGTTTATAATCTCTAATCAATTGGGTTTACAATGTGATAATGGCAATGAAATGTCTGGAGAAGGATATAGCTCATATTTTGAGCAAAATAAAAAAAATAAGCAAATAAACAAATTGAGTAAGAATGTTCTAATCATTTAATCGAGTTTATGGTCGACACAAGTACCAGTTTCAAATTGCCTACACATGACACTCACTTTTGTTTCTTTGCGGAAAAAACACCAAAAAACCGCTTCAATTTTATTGAAAACGTAAACGCAAATCATATTTCTTTGGGTCTGAATTCAGCTCTTCACAACATCTCAAAATATAATTAGTTTGAATCAAATGACTATGATTTTATAATTTATAAAAATTTTCTTATATATGAAGCATCTAAATTTTGCAGTTAGGCTATCAAATAGAAATATTTTCTGAAAATGACCGTCTAAAATTGCAATTTCAAATCATGACGAATATTTTGCAATAATATTTTGGTCAATTATAAGTTGATTTTTCATAAATATTTTAATTTAAAACTGTTCTGCTCTTTTTGAATAAATTTATTTATAAAAGCACACAAAACTTACAATTTATATTTAATTTTACTTCTTTTTGTGTACGTCCAAACATTACTTATTGTACAGGAGAAGCGTTTCATGAAAAATAGACTTTAAATCACGCGTCCTAAGAACGTTTCTTCTGATGAACGTAGTTCACTCGGCAATTGAATCTCGTGAAAGCCGAGCTTTAAGTAAAAATCAATCATTTTTTGGTCACGAATAGCAACCTTTGAAAAAACGCCACTCGACGCTATCAAAAAGATGCATAAAACAGTGTTTGCTTTTTACAAAGACGTACCGTTTGCTTTGAGAGCTGCTAGAACACAGGCGAGTAAACGTTTCGGTACACTGATGTCCATTACATGTTGAAGTAAATTGATCCTTATTATAGACGGATGAGTTTTGTACACAACTTCAGGAACCGTGAATTTATTTCTCGCACTTTCATGAATTTCGTTTATCACACTTTCGGGTGAAACAATTTCGCTGCCAGTCTTTTCACCAGATGAAGGATACTTGGAACATAGTTTCGAGTACCAAATCATTTCGACCTTTTTCTGAAACTGTTGACTGTCGAGTGCTGCCAAAACATATCCACATATTCCGTTTTCGTCTTCAACAACAAAACAATACTCTGAACTTAAATTTAAAAATCCTCCAACGAATCTAGAGATATTCAGATATTATTATCTTGGAAATTAAAAACTATCAGTTCAATACCTATCGCCGAGTAAATTAGGCATATCATTAAAACCATCGTCGAATTGCATGAAATCGTTGCATGTTTTGTGACAAACTTCATATACACACGCTTCATCTGAAGGCAAATATGGTCGAATTGTGTAAATACGACTTGAAGGCGATTCTGGAGGTTTGTACAGAAACAAATCGCTTACACTTTCAACAGGTAGAAGTCTCTAATAAATAAATAAATAAAAATAAGTATAATTAAAATGTTGGTTTATAGAAATGCATTTACCTGTAATTCGCCGGTCAATCCGCCTCTAAACAACCATGGCTCTTGCTCTCCATTACTGAATGCTTCTTTATAGCCTTTTGAAAACCCTTTAAAAGATTGATTTGATTAAAATGTGAGCGATTTTGTCAAGTGGAGATCAAAGAAAAAAGAACTTTTGGTAAAATGCCACAATCACTCGAAATAAATTCTGATATATAGACATTAACTTGATAAAATAATCTATTAAATTCAATGTTTTGAAACGATAAAATATAAAATTAAAAAATAAAGGGCAAACGAAAAATCAACTGAGCGAATTAAAAGGGAAAATATAAAATGATTTGAATCTTATCGAAAGCGATACTTTAGGAAATATAAAAAACAGGGAACGAAAAAATAGCAAATAAATCTTAATCAAATCATTTTTTAGAGAAAAGAATAGCTTTAATCTTCATTTAGTAATTAATGTAAAGGAAAGTTTAGGTCTATGTGGTTGAGCTGTGATGTTTGTGTCACAAGCAATTCAATAAGCAAACTGTAGCACGGTCACATCACATACGAGAAACCAAATGAACATACATGTAAATGTAGGCGGCATGAAGCCGGGCACTGCGGTGGGCACTCTTCCCAAAGCTGGTAACAAAAAGAACACAATTAGAGATTCGCGAAGATTGCAATATTCTACCAAAATTCTGATATATAACCAGTTATACTCACCTAACCATTTGACATATGAGTTAAGCAGAGAAATTACACCTTTGATGTCCCAGACATATGGATAAAGATCGTACAACAATGAGCGGTTTTTGCAAAACGTTAAGCGTGTCAACAAACGCCCAACAGCCTGTGTCATGTCTTCGAATTTTGTTGCTCTCGCATACCATTCAACTACTTCAGGCGTTTCTGGTTCAGATGTATGCCTACGACGAAATTCTCCAACCACGTGACTGTTAGTTTTTAGCCATTGAAACTCATTCAAAAACATCATTCCTTGTTTTCCATGTGCAAATGGTAGATAAAATAAATCAACTAATAGCGCTAAATCTTCATAAGTCATTTGATTCTGCTTTAAATCATCACACTCAGAGGGTTCGGTTTGCATTTCTTCTGCATCATTATTTCGATTGTCTTTATTATCTTTATTATCTTGAGAAGGGTTGGGGGTACTTGGCGTTGGTGTATCTGATGGAGTAACCTTCTCCTCCATTTGCGCATCTGAAACATGCTTCGGTGAGGAGTTTGGAGATGGATTACAATCCATCGGCTCTAATGGATTTAAAACTACAGGGGGATTTACTAGTGAATTTACTAATTCTTTAGTTATTGGAACAAATGCTGAACTTGAGACATGGCTCGCGTCTTGTTCTACATTAGAAGGCTCAAGACTAGACTCAACGTTGTCGCTACTTTTTAAGTCACTACCTACACTTTCTTCAACAGATTGGCTTTTAGAAGGTCCTGGAGGTATTGGCGGCAGAGTCACATTGGAAATAACGGAAGCCAAAGGAGCTGTTATAATAGTTCCCGGTTTCCCGAAAGCATTTTTAGGTCTGTTGAATTCCGGTAACCATGCATTAATTGCTGCGATTAAAGCTTTACGATGGTGATATGTCGATGGACTCAAGTGAGAAGGTATATCTTCAATAGAACCGCTATCGCTTTCGCTTTCAAGCTTAATGTCCGCACTTACAGAATTAAGTTCACATTTAGCATCGGAATTGCACTTACTCCATTGCGCTAACGTATGAATGGCTATGAAATTTGGTTCGTATTCGCAATTCGGATTCGTGAGAACACCACGTAAATGCGGTATTAAATTAGTTGAGCGACCGCTGTATGGACCTAAAAAAATTCGCTTTTGATCGTAATCGTTTGCGTGAAGATTATCCCAAATGACTGGTTGGCGTTTCAACACTTCGGATAATTCTTGAATCGATTGCACGGTAATTGTTTTTGAAATCACTTTGTTACCTGTCCATAAGACGTTGATATCGTGTATCAATTTCGAACCAATAGTATTCAAGTATTCAGAATTTTGTACATTCGGCACAGCACGTGCAGCGCAATACTCGGTCGGACAAAAGAGGAATTTCGGCTGCCCTAAACTCTGATACACTTCATTCGTTACAGACACTTGTGCGTGTCCAAACGATTGGAATATTTCTTTATCTGTTTCACTGATTTCAGGCTCAATATCGTCAAAGAGCAATGCGAACGCATCGCAACCGAATTGCTTCACTTGTTCTAATTTTCTTTTTAGACACGCCACTTCTTTTGGATTCGAATAGGTGATGTCGAGGCCAGGTGATAGTGCGTAATAAAACTCAATACCACTCTCTTTAGAAGCTTGAATGAGGCCAGTCAATTGATCGGCCTCTTCGACCGAATACAATTCACGCCAATAGGCACGATGCTTGAAATCGTCTTTCGGTGCGTACATAAATGTGTTCAAACCGAACGTCTTCATTCTGCGAAGTGAGAGATAGTCGCAAAACAAAGCATAAAAATCAAACGATCGATTGAAAAAACGGTAATTACTTTACGAAAAGATCTTTGCGCTGATCGGTAGTCCACGGCCTACCATAGAATCCTAAAGCGTCCGACGAAAAGAGAATGTAAAATGTTAGGAGTTCCGATGGATACAAACCTTCGACAACACCACAAATAAATCCGCTGTCGATTGCATTCTTCTCGTCGCTTGTTTCACCCATTTTTCAACGACCGACACTCTTCACTACTCGTTGTCAAAAGGTGAACGCTTCTTCGTCTACGATTACGGCAAAATGCAAACGAATGGCTTATCAAAATTTTTCAAACGTAAAACAGCATTAAAGCAGCGAAAACGAAAAGAGAAACGACCGCTTCTCGCGAAAGAAAGAAGAAAAAGAGAAGATTAGAGTGCAGCGATCAAAAAGCGACGAACTGCAAGCACACGCATTCATCGAATTGCCAAAATGCTGCGAAGTGTTGTTTCGCGGATCTGTTTTGCGGCACACACCGTAATACAGGCGCTGTGCACTCGTCGCTAGTGTTTCGATACACACACAAAACTTCGCTTCGATCGTTGCACACTTTTGACGAGCGTTTTTTTTTCACTCTTCTTTTGACTTTTCTTCTCTTCTTTCTTCTGTTCATTTACTTAATGTGGACATGTTTTATCGTTCCGAACTCACCATTCAACAGTTCATTGAATACTGTGTCGCTTGTATACTTTTCACGCTTTTTTACTATTTTCACTTTTATTTTACAACTGTCACTTTTTTTTACAGATATTACAATCTTAAAGATATTTTTCATGAAACGCTTTAGTTATCATCTTTTCGAGTTTTGTTTTTACAAAACAAAGAAGAAAAAGATTGAAAAATTTCGTAATGCGTAAAAAATCGATTTAAGTTAATTAAATTCATCGCTGTTAATTCTTCTATCTTTTGATGGCATGTAATTAAAATTTCGACGATTATGCCTTTGATTCATAAAATTTAATCTTTCTGATTGCGTCCGCTTTTGGTAACTATATCTCGATGATCTCGATGCGGGCGCAGCCATTTCGGCCATTCTAATCAATTCTGGTTTCACTTCTTGATTAGCTTTTCTTAAGATTTTAATTAATTGGTGCGCTCTCGCCTCATCTTCAACTGTAAAAAAACTGTATGCTGTACCTTTGTTGTTAACACGACCAGTTCGGCCAATTCGATGAATGTAGTCTTCAATATCGCGAGGAAAGTCAAAGTTTATCACA
>NCKU01003043.1:0-16480 GCA_003675995.1 Dinothrombium tinctorium | reverse complement strand
AAATTGTTGATATTCTATTTTAACATTTGAACTCAATCAATGAGAAAGAATGTCGAGAAAGTTTTGGAATTTCTTAAAATTTTTCAATTTTTTGGTTTCTTTGTTATTTCATTTAGAAGAGAGCGAAGCTTCGGTGGACGAACAAGTGTTCGAAGCAGTCGTAAGATAAAATTTATTTCACATCAAATAAATTTTGATATTTTTGCAGCAATATTTACGTTACTTTGGTTACATGCCTCCAGAAATCGTACTCATCACTTTCGATGATTTTCACCGAAGTTTGCGTTTGTTTCAACTTGCTTTTGGCTTAAATAGAACAGGTCGGTAGTGAAAGTTATGCAATATTAAATTATGTCAAGCAATCTTCTCCAAATCTCAGGAAAACTCGACGAGCAAACTTTAGCGGCCATGCGTTTACCACGATGTGGAAATCTGGATTTAGATGAGGCACCGAACGCGTTTTCTTTCGATGAAATTAAAGGAAGAAATGGAGATTCACCAGAATTTTCAATTTTATGTATGATCTCAGGCTAAAAGGCGAATCTTAGCATGCGTTCATCTAAATATTCATTCAAAATTCAAACAGCTAGTAAATGGAGCATAAATAACCTCACATACAAAGTGAAAAATGTGCCCTCGTACCTAAATCGCGACGAGATAATGAAAACATTTTCGGATGCTCTGCTGGTATGGTCGAATTTGGCTAATGTTGATTTCACTGCACTAGAAGAAAATGATCAAAAAGACTCAAACATTGAGATCGTATTCACAATAGCTGATCACGGTGATGGCAAACATTTTGATGGCAAAGGAGGAATTGTTTTACATGTGTTTCATCCAATACAAGGAGGTGACATTCATTTCGATTCTGATGAAGAATACACTTTGGATGAAAGTATTGCCAACGCTTCTCACTTAAGTAAATGATTCAAAAGTTAATCGAGTTGAAAATCAATGAGATAAAAAACTTTTTCATAGGCATAAGATTAAAACCATTGTTTCTCCACGCAATGGGACATGCACTCGGTCTGGGTCATAATTACAATAAGAGTTCAATCATGCATCCACTGGTGGGCAACATGAACACAAATGCGTCTGAGGTTGATGCAGCCAGTATTCAGCTTTTGTATGGAGTGCGAAATGGCAGTGAAGACTTTACTCGAGATTTAGAAGTTGGTTTAGCGCTTGATGAATATAGTCTTTGTTTGAATAGTTCTTTTGATGCCATCACCAAACTACCTGATGGAAGATTATCAGTTTTTGTTGACAGGTATTATTGGCTAGTCGAATTGAATTACGGCATTTTGTCAGGATATCCACATAAAGTAGAAGATGATTTTGGATCTTTGAGTGGTAAAGTGAGTGCTGCTGCTACGATTGGTGACTTTGTTTACCTTTTTCACGTAAGGATCTCTCAATTGCTTTGTGTATGATCATTCATTTATTCTTAACTCAATCATCCAAACTAGGGAACGCAAGTAACTGTTTTCAATGAGAGTTTAAAATTTTACGAATCTAATGAAATAAGCTCTTTATTTAAATCACTTAAAAGCAATCGTTCAGTTGATGCTGCATTCGAGGGTGACAAGGGCGAACTTTTCTTGGTTTTTGGTTAGTAAAAGTATTTTTAAAAATTCGATTTTTATTACAATTAATTTATTAATTAATTTATTTATTTATTCTGAAAAGGTAGCAAATATCAAAGGGTTAATGTAATCACAAAACAAGCAGAACCAGAAAGTGATTTGCAAACAACATTTGAAATGGCAACGATTTCTTCGGGCTTTCGACTCGCGAGAAGAGCTTTTTATTTCTTTATTCAAGAGGATTACTATCGTTACGATAATTATACAACGCGTTTGGTGGTAGATGCGTCGCCAAAATATCCTCGTAAAACCGCAGTTTGGTTCTTCTTTTGTCGCAATCCACTTTACTCCTCAAATTCGGCTTATTCAAAGCAATCTTCTTTAACTTTATTTTTTATATTTCTCTTTTATTTATTTTAAAAATTTTTATGTAAATAAATTTATCGCAATTGACTGAAATACAAACTTTAAAAACAAAAATTAGTTATGAATAAAGCGTACAAACAGTAGAACGAAACTTTGGTTCATTAAGTGAATATAGCGTAAGCGTCCGTCAGGTCAAACGAAAGAAACTCCAAATTTATGTATACTTTAAAAAGGCACTAGTGAGACTTATGAGCGTTTAATAACGTTGAAGCGAATTCGATTCTCAAAAAGGCGCATTCGCCGTCTTTTAATGTGACACTTATCTTGGGTAGACAGTCTGCTTTTAGAAACAATTTCAGCAGAGCATAAGTGTATAAACATCACCGCCCTCAGACATTTTTTATGTAAATAAGTTTATTGCTTTCAATTGAAATACAAGTTTCAAACAGTAAGAATATTCAATAATTATGAAAGATCGTAAGTAAGCATAAAAAAATTAGCAGAGTAGACAGAAACGTCGACTGTAAAAGATACTTAATGAGTTTCGACGATAGACTGCTCCTCTCTTCCCTCATCGAATGCATCTTCTTCGTCTTCGACTGTCGCTTCTTGATACTGTTGATATTCAGATATCAAATCGATCATGTTACTCTCAGCCTCGGTGAATTCCATTTCATCCATTCCCTCGCCAGTATACCAATGAAGAAAAGCTTTGCGGCGAAACATTGCCGAGAATTGGTCAGAAATACGTTTAAAGACATCTTGAATTGCCGTGGTGTTGCCGATGAATGTACCCGACATTTTCAACCCTTTCGGGGCGATGTCACAAACGGCGGTTTTCACATTGTTTGGAATCCATTCGACAAATTGCGGAGAAAATTTATTTTGCACGTTACAGATCTGATCCTCCACTTCTTTGGTCGAAACTTTACCTCGAAAAATTGTAGCCACCGTCAAATATCGACCGTTACGAGGATGACAAGCAGTCATCATATTGCGCTCGTTGAACATTTGCTGCGTTAGCTCAACCACATTTAAATTACGATATTGAGCGGATTGTTTCGATGTCAAAGGCGCAAAGCCAGGAACGAAAAAATGCAATCGTGGAAAGGGTACCATATTTACGGCTAATTTACGAAGATCTGCATTCAGTTGACCCGGAAAACGAAGACAAGTGGTAACTCCGGACATTGTGTGCGATACCAAATGGTTTAGATCGCCATACGACGGATTTGACAGTTTCAGTGTTTGAAAGCATATATCGTACAACGCTTCATTGTCGATACAGAATGTCATGTCGGTATTTTCGACTAATTGATGAATCGAGAGCGTTGCATTGTATGGCTCAACCACCGTGTTGCTCACTTTAGGCGACGGAAAAACGCTGAAGGTGCTCATTATCCGATCAGGATACTCTTCGCGTATTTTAGCAATCAATAGAGTGCCCATTCCTGAGCCGGTGCCCCCGCCCAGGGAATGACACAATTGAAATCCTTGCATACAATCGCAATTTTCAGCTTCTTTGCGTGCAACGTCAAGAACTACATCGACAAGTTCCGCACCTTCAGTGTAATGGCCTTTGGCCCAATTGTTTCCAGCACCACTTTGACCAAAGATAAAGTTATCTGGTCTGTATAAAGCACCAAAAGGGCCCGAGCGCGCGGAGTCAATAGTGCCCGGTTCTAAGTCGAGAAGAATGGCACGCGGCACATAATTGCCGGCTACGAAAAATCGGCTTAAGTTTGACTTACATAAACGCGCTTTGACTTACAATTTGCCTCGTTGTAATACACATTGAGTCTTTCCAATTGAAGTGGATCTTGACCCTTGTAAGCACCTGTAGGATCTATACCGTGTTCATCGCTGATCACCTCCCAAAATTTGCAGCCAATTTGGTTGCCGCACTGGCCAGCTTGGATGTGCACTATTTCACGCATCTGGACAAAGTAAGCACAGCAAAGCAATTATATTAAAGCGAACGACAGCAGTCACTAGTCGAGTGAACAAATGCTTCAATTGTCTCTGTCTTTTTATTACTTCCACTAATCAAAGTACACGTCTTTAAATATTTGAAATCATATATCGTTTGCAAACAGCGCATCACTCATGAGTGAGCGAATAGATTTGCGGTTTAGACTTACTTTCTTGACACCAACACTGCGTTTCAGCCAATTGTGGAGCACTCGTTCAGCGATAACCAGAAATAAACGGCAATAACCGAAGTTCGCTTCGAAGTAACGAAAATTGCTGCGAACTCGCTGCTGGCGAACAGTGAGAAATCAAACTTTTTCCGTTGGTTTTTGCTCGATTACAGTGAAACGGAAGCTGCGCTGCGACGAACGGCGACAAATTACTCCGCACTTTCCTTCGCTCTACACTCGCTGTGCAATTGCAGATAAACGCAGTTCGGTGCAATTTAAATTTGATTTTTTTTTCTAGGTGTGTGTCTGCGCGCGTGTGTACATAATTATTTTTGACGAAATTAGGTGTGCGAAGTGAGTAAACGAGAAAGCACCTGTTTTCACTGCAAACACTTGTCAATTGAAAATTCATAAACGCTTGTCACACATTCGAGCGTTTCTTTTCGATGCAAATCAGAGGTGGACAGAGACGACGACTTTCGAAAGTCATTCTCAAACAATTTTCATTTCTTTATGTAAATTATTAGCCAACAAATAGAGGCGAAACGTGCCACTTTCGTGTTTCGGCTAAAAAATTTCAAACGGCAAAGCGTTGATAAAGAGAATTCGCTATCGCTGCATACCGATCCTTGCGACCGCACTCGATTCAGCGTAGCAATAATCGTTTTTGTGCAAACTTTGTGTGAGCCATGAAAAAATTTAATGAACTGCTTTTCAAATGAACGAAATAAAAAAACGAGCGTTGAATCATTGCATTGATCACTGCTTTCTTTGAATTTCATAACTCGGGTTTAGATCATTTCCGACGGCGACGAACAAACTCTTTTCTGTATTGCTGCACAATTGCTCTTTTTATCTTTCGTTTTGCATTTGTTTTCAGCTTCTTTTTCTCAGACAATATAAAGTTTATTTATCGAGTGATCGCTGCTTTTACATAAAAGGGAAACGACACGCTTGTTCGCTTCAGTGGTGCGTTTTTCGCTAAATTTAACTTTTCACAGTGAAATGTGTTCGAATACTTTTTTAGCGTGTGTGTTTCGATGGCGTTATCGCCGATTATTTGAGTAGAGCGTCTATCACGAACGCACTCGACTGAAAACCATGCATAAACACGTTTAACGACACAATGCGTTATGAAAACGCGTCGCTTTCATCGCTTGATTTCTTTTACGTGGCCGCATTTGACAAATGTAAAACAATTAACCTCTTGCACATCACATATGTAATCGTAATTTAGAAAAAAATTTATTTCGGAAACTGCGATAAATACATTGGAAAAGAAATAGCACGACAATAGCGTTAACTCGAATAAAAATTTGTAACTAGGAAATTTTTAAAAGCTGACTCATTCAATATTATCAAAACATTTGCCGACCGAAAGTTTCTAAAATTCAAGGTACATGGTTACTCAATGAGTGGGTACGTCGGTTGAGTTGTGACACCGCAATTATTGTTTTTCTGGCTGATCAAAACGTAGCCGTCATTGCCCCAATAAGTGGACCATGAATTTTTAATCAACCAATAATTTTGACCAAACAACGTTCCATAGCCGACAACCAACACTTGATGATCTAAATCATCTGGTTTGTTTCCGCATTTTGGTTCGTAATAAATGCCATTTGCGTAAAAGCTCAAAGATCTATGCGAGGCATCAATACCCACTGTAACAGGACCATTTTTATACAAAGCAACTTTCAATGCTCGTGGACTGCCCGATGTAACATTAACAAAACCTCGTAATTTCACTGTTTTAGGTACTTCTTTATCATGACATTTGCCATCTTGTCCCAAGTAATATCCATAATCTTCTTCAGTAGCTATACCACCGACTTTCATTATGTAATCATAAGCTCTAAAATCTTCACCGCCATCACAACCATTATCACCTTCATTCCAACTGCAATCAATCAACTGCTGTTCAGAAAGACTCACCAATTGACCAGTTCTAACAAAATAAACTCCCTCGATCGTTCCTGTTGTACCAAAACTCCAACAAGAACCACAAACAGCTTGATCTTTTACAGGATTTACAGCACCCAACAATCGCCAATCCCAATTATCGGGAACTTTAGTCCAAGGATACTCAGTAAAAGGCAATCCTCCATTGTAGCCTTTGGAAACTCTTCTACCTCTCAGCATTGCCATTTCTTCTGGTGAATAATCGGCTAAATGATTGACTTTTAATTTATAATGCAAATTCTTCCGATTCATTGATTGAATAAAGCGATAATTGTGGCGAAAAAAGGTTTTTCGGAGCTCACGATGAGAAAAATTGTAATTTTTGCCATGTTTTATCAAAAAATTTTCAAAATCATTGTCAAGATGTTGCTCATAATGGTGAACAAATTCCTTGATAGGGTTGTGGATTGCTACATGCTCAACACCTGGTCCTGGAAAACTTCGACAGGTATAATTTTTACTCACTTCGAATAAAGATTCTTCCTGTTGTCCAGCTTGGTAGCCATGATAAAAGAGCTGATATTGATCATAATGAGAACCGAGCAAAGAATCGTAACCCATCATCTCGTACAAAACAGGAAGTGGTTCACCCTCTGGCCCTCGTTGAAGCCAAAAAGAGTATTCATTTTTTTTTGCACCATTAACAACTGTATATTTCCACAATTCGCAACCTTGTCCATTAAGACGGGGAAAGTAGTCAGGAGAAGGACACTTAGTTTCATTTGATATCAATGCGAATGTCGAAATATCGGGTAAAAGAGCTTGCGGTACAACTGGAGCTTCGCTTGAACCTTCCGTTTGAAAGCAAACTCGTTCTGGATTACCTTCGTTGTCGACCATATAAGCGATCTTGTAATTAATTCCATTAGCATGTTCAGCTAAATCAGCCCTCTGAACGGTTAAAACTAAATCCCCGTAATAATCGACTCGACTTCGTTGGTGACTAATATCGTAATACGCAGTAAAAGTTTCTTTAATCTCTGCATAAGGAAGAACGATCACTCCCTTAATTGAGTAATCCTGATCAAACAATGGCGGTTTAGGAACTACTCTGGCACAGAGAGAAATCGCTGCAAACAAGAGAAAATAATAAAAATTACCGAGATTCAATTTTACCCACCGAAAAATGAGAAAAAAATCACAAGTTTAGCCATTTTTCTGACAACAAGAATTGAAATTGCTTTCGAAATCACTATAAAACGAACTTTTAAGTGTTTCTTTATCAAATCTATTGAAAACATTGATTGTATCCATCTAAAGTTCGTGTAGTTGTGAAAACAGATTGAAATCGTGAAACATTTAAGCGATAACTAAAGACAAAGGTTGAACATTTTACACCAGAATCGACATTTTTTTACTTTTTTAACTTTTTTTAATATGAAAAGTTAACATTGAAATATTTCGACAATGATTAACACTTGAGATAAAAAGCGAGAGTTTCGAAACAAAAAAATGCAATAATCGTTGAAGTGCGTGAAAATTAAAAAAAAATATATAAATTATGCATGAGAAAAACCTGAAAAAGTGGACAAAAAGCTTGGAAAATTAATCTTCTGCGTCATCGAATTGGCCTGGAGTCACATCCATAGCTTCTTCATCACTTTCGACACCATTATTATCGGCGACACCGAGCACCCTTTCTGCCTCAGCAATATTATACTCGACCTGCACATCAAGCCGACCATTATCTGTTTCCTCAGCATCTTCGTAGATACCATCTTCATCATCTTCGTCAGAAAATGAATCTTCAGGATCAGGATGCAATGTCTGACATTCGGACATTGTTCTATACATCGAGTCCAACTTGCTGCTATCTTCGGGTACGAATCTTATCTCATTGATACGACCTTCTTCGCCTAAGAAAAGAAAAAATTCAATTGGATTTAAACAAAGGTCAAAGCTACTTAAGTCTAAATTTGATAACAAATTGAATAAATAGTGAGTAAAAAGAATCAAAGTTTATTTATTCGTCTTTGATTTGAAAAGCGTTCGTTATATAATAATTTAATAAAAATCAATTATCACACTCTTCATTCACTTATAGTTTTACTTTCATAACTCAAATTGTCATCTCTCAAAAATTCAACACTAACAAAAAAAATGTTAAGTTGAAGTAAATTGCGAAAATGGATTGCGCGAAAGGAAGCCAGCAAATGACTTAAGAAAACGAAGCGAGAAAATGAGCGTAGTCTATGTAAATAGCTATTTTCATTCATTTCATAAAATTTCTCTTTAAGTAAATTTCTCTTTGCAAATTAATTATATAATAAATTTTTTGTCAATATTTTCTTTTTTATATACAAATGAAACATTTAACTCCCGTTTCGTTTGCTACATGTTGAAGATGGCGAATGATTATTGACCGCGTTTGCCGTCGTCGTCGGTGTTGATTTGAATTTGGTGCTGTGCGAAGAGGAAGAAGAAGACACGAACTCATTAGCGAATTCGCTTGAGTCCATTTTTAAAATATATGGAATTATGCTATCGATTTGAACATTGCCGATGAGACCGGAAAAAAATAATTCTTCAGTGATTGAAGGTAAAAGCGACCGAAGTGGTATCAAACGAAGCAATAGCTTCGAAAAACGATTCAAACTTTCTTCAGTGCTTGTAGACGAATTTTCGACGACATAAGTGCGCAATTCGTGCACGATTTTATCTTGAAACTTTTCAATCTGTCGCGCACTCAGCATCTGAGTAATTCCAAGGTTTTCGGGCGAGAACAAAACGATCGCTTTCAGGTACGCGTACTCATGATCGTTTACATTTAATCGCTGCAGCGAATTTACAAAGTCTTGGAGTTTGCAAATATGATCTGTGACTTGTTTAACACGATGAACAGATAACTTATCCTGCTGAAGTGTTGTTTGTAAATGCGTTACTATAGCCGAGAGAATGGTCGCGAGTGACATCACTTGAGAGCATTGCGCCAAGCCGAGGACAAATAGTTGGCACCAACACCCGCGAATAAGCGACGTCTGCACGTCGATCGACATTAATTGAAACGCTTGTATCGATTGCGTCCAGTGAACGGAAAGAAAGAGTAAACGCGAAGCACTCTCGCAAATGTATTGTAAAGACAGAAATGTGGAAGTTCCTGTGTTTGGTGGCGTCAGACTGAAGTTAAAATGTTGCTCGTTGAGCAAAGGACCTTCGAGTTCGAACAAATCGTCGTTCTCGTTTCCGTGACCAGTAGCTGCGTAATCAATTGCACCAAATAACAATGCGGCGTGCTCAGAGCCAAGGCCGGCACCGCAAGCTATTTTTGCCATCACGTCGAACGCTGCTTTAGATATCATTAAATTGCTTTTATTTTCGGCAGCTTCAAGCGACAGTCGTGATGACATATTCATCGGTTTCGATTCACCGGGATTGTAATCCACATGATTCTCATTGTTTCGTGACTCAGGTGAAGCTGCACTACTCACGACGGCAGCCACTTGCTTTAACGCCACCAAATTCGATACCACATTTGCCAAAGTGCTGAGGTCGCCGTTACTTGTGGAGGATGCGTTGGCCGCGCCTTCGATTGCTGCGAGCGAATGTTGGCTACTATCGAAAAAAGAGCTGAGCTCTTCACGACTGGATAGGGGTTTCGGAAATATCGGCCGAGGATGTGACCCGGCATTAAATGGCGTCGAGGAGGATGTGCTAACGCCGCTCGCAAGTGACCGAAGATTTGTCGCGTTGGGTGTTTGATTATTTGGTGAATTCTCCAAAATCAAAGGCTTTCTTTCGGGTTGACAATGGTCGGCTCGCATTCCCATTTGCAAACACTTTTGCAACCGACAGTACTGACAACGATTTCGATGGTGTTTAGTCACCTCGCAATCCTTGTTAGCACGGCACACATAACTCAATTGCTTTCGCACACTTCGTTTAAAGAATCCCTTACATCCTTCACATGAAATAGCTCCGTAATGACGACCCGATGCCTTATCACCGCAAACAATGCATAATTCGACATTCTTTTTATCCGCTCCTCCATATGGATTCGTCTGATGACTGGGTGACACACCCATCTGACCGACGGTCAGTGGCACAGAGCTTAATGGTGGCGATTCGATACGCATTTGATCGTCGTCTGGACTACGCTCAGCCCATTCAGAACCTGAGTTCTCAGGTGAATTGTCGTAATCGAATGACGACATGCCGACGACCGCACTCGGTGATGTTGGTACACTAATGTATTCGGTGTCTGGATCGCGACTGTTTGCACCTTCACCTCCGCTAAGAGGACTCGAAGGCTCGCATTTGATGGGCGTCAAACTATCAGGTTTCACCATAACTACTTATAAAGTCTTTTTCATCGAAACAGCAGTGTATTTAAAAATGAAAAGAGTTCCTCACAAATCCGCACAAACTTTTAATGCGTCCGATAATTTGTTGATTGGAGAAATAAGACAGAAGGCAGAAGTCAGGAGCAGAAAACAAATAGTAAAGCAACGCTTTTAAAAAAGAACAATTTCGAGCACTGATATTAAAAATTCAGATGTCCTCCTCTTCTCTACGCGAAGTCTTTATTCGATTGCGGCAACATACATAAAAAGAAAAACATCATTAGGAGCGAAGACAAGTGAAAGGACAAATTATGAGTAGTTAAAACGAGCGAAAACTACAGTTAACTTCCAGGCATCACAACCCTGACAAGGAAAGCCTTCTGCATTATTTCCCCAAAATCTAAACATGAGATCTTTCCTCGACTTCACTTCGCTCTCTATGCCTGGATTCATGTCAAATTTGCCGTTGAAGAATAAGAATTGAAAAAAAGCGAAAACACAACACCTGTTACACCTTTCCTCCTCTTCGAGATTACTCTAAATTAAGGTCACGAGCAACACACTCACCAGATTCGTCGCTTTCGCTGCCAGTACCTCCCTCGTCGACCATCAAGTAAAGACATTCGCACGGAAAGTGACTCAAGTCTTTCGACACCGCGTGCAGAGCGATGTTTCGGTACTCCAAAGAGAATCCCTGTCCAGCGTCGGTCAACCAACACAATCTAAGAGTGACGAGCAGACATTAGTCAAGACGATAACTGTAGAGAGCGGCCGCAATCGGTCGCATCGTGTGAGCGATTTGCAGCGTCGATGACGCCAGCGAACAGATCGCGCAAACAAGACATAGGCGAAGCAAGCAAAAAGCGAGACCTTTGCAGCACTCGAAACGGGTGAAGAAATGAAAATGGTGGCCAATACAAGGACTAACCTTGGCGTACCGTTCCAAGGTTTTCACTGGAATCAAGTGCTTCAAACGCCCGCTTTTTTGCTGCCAACCATTTAGCCGTTTCTACTGTGTGCGACCCTCACGTTGAGGTCGTCGTCGCACTCGCTGCCGTCGTCAAAAAACCACAAATGCATACGATGCGAGTGCGAATAAGAAAGCAGGCGAAAAAGAAGCGATTACCTATTCTCGGCGATAAACAGTGTACCTTTGCCCAGTTCACGATCCTTGACGAATGCTTTTGTATTCGACTCCACGTGTTTAATCAATTCGTCGTCTGGCTTTCGAATGTCCAAAAGCACGACCATATCTCGACTCGCGATTCGAATCGCCGTTCGCCTCGTTTCGGTTTACTTCACTTTAAATCGCACTCAATTCGCGCCTTGAACACGCATCGAATGCGAACGACGAGCAAAGAGGCGACGAGAAGACACTCGAATGCAATGTGCACAGCGATCGAACAATAAGAGTGACGCTCGCCAATGAAGCGTTACTTTGCGAACGATCACGATTCGAGCTGCGTTTCGCTCGTTTCTCTCTTTGCGAACGCTTCGAAAAGAAAAAGTGAGAACCGAAATCAAATTGCGAACAGTGAATCGAAGATTGAACAGCCGTCACTCAACCTTTCACCTATACAATGGTTGTCGACTGCGCCCGCCATCTCTCGCCGCGCGCGGCACTCACTGCGACCGCGGCGACAGCTGACGGCCGCGTTTTGAGCTAGCGTCGATCGCGAGAAAGGGGCGTTCGATGAAAAGGGCAAAAGGCACTCGAATTCGAGTGATTCGAACTGTGAAACGAAACGCAAACAAACCGCGCTTTAGAAGCGGCGTTGTTTTGCCGTTTTGCTCAAAACTGCGACTTCTGTCTTCTGCTCGTTTCTTGCTTTTGTTTAGAAACACGAGCAAATCAAAGAAGCTTTGAACGCTACGAAAGCATGAAGCATTTTTACAAAAGAAGCGTTTTAAAAACAAAAAGCAAGAGTGTAAAAGTGAAAATATTTCGAAAGCCGAGAGATGAAAGGCGTTTTCTGTAATCAATCAAACTTAAATTTGCGAAACACAGCCGAAATGAATTTGGTACAAAGCGAGTCATTCGCAAAAACGATTGTTGAAATATTTGACGGATTGTGAAATAATTGTGGAAAACAAATCGATGCTCGAAAACGGAACACAAAATGTAATTTTGCCGATTGAAGCCAAGGGTTGAAATCAACGATCAGTTTTGCGAATGAAACGCAACTGTTTCGAACACAAGCGAACGTACGCAAACACACGGTACTCACCGAAGAACGACAGGTCGCTTCGATGACAGGTGACGGCAGCGAGAAGTGAGACGCGATCGGTTCGCGGTGACCGACGGATGCGATCGAAGCGCGATTAGTTGGCTGTGTGACTGTTGTGTGACTGTTGTGTCAATTGTGACCTTGGCTCGAAGCAGCGAACGCGAAGCAGCCAATCGCCGTCTGCATTTGACCCGATGTCGTCGTCAGGCACAGCCCCCCGAAGGCAGGGTCACGGGTGACGACACCGTGCGTTGACCTCACGCCTAGCATTGACCCGCATTTCACCTTTTCGCCGTCGACGCGTTCGCTGCCATTCGATCGCTGCCGTTCGCAGCTCGAAGAAAAGCGGTGACCGCAGCTCCACACTCGTTCGCGGCTCGTTCACCGTTCGCGGCCCGTGTGCGAGCGGTGGCCGCACACAGCGGTCGCGAATTAACTGCGTTCGCATTTTTTGCAGCGATTCGCGAAACGCAAAACGACAAACAAACAAACGTTGCGTAAAGCCGTTTCTCAATACACGAACTGCACTGTTTTCTACTCCGCCCCGCCCTCGACGCGACCCCTTTTCTTCCATTCATCGATTTTGTGTTTGTGAATTCAGTCGCCGCTTGCTTTCGCTTTTGCGTCGATCGAAGCCGAAGCGAGCGGAGGCTGCAATCGATGACCGTCGTTCCACTAAAGCTATTTCGCGAACTCCACTTCCGCAACGCTTCGCCTTTGTTTGCCTTTTTTGCGTTATTTTACAGCAACACAACTAAATGATTGTCGTTTTCAAATTCGGCGTCATTGTCAGCTCTCAATTCGTGTAACTTTTCGAAGGTTGTGTTGTGAACTGTGGCCAATGTACGAATGCTAACAGCTTATGTATTTTGCGTTGTATAGTTTTAAAGCCAACAGATGCGGCGAATAAAGCAGCTTTTTAATCAAGCTGTCCAAGGCTCTAAAAATCTGAACTCTGTCCTGCCCTGACCCGGAAAGAAAACAACTGTACCCTGACCTGAAATCCGGACCCTGACCTTACGCGGAACCTGGATTTTTTTGGCAGAAAAACATGCACTAGATGACATAATGACACACTCAACTAATCAAATTTAATTGATAATAGCTTAAAAAAATAATAGAAATTGCTCAAGTGAGGAAGATGAATTTTATAAAAACATCAAATTTTTATCAATTTCGGGTTGTTTTGAATGAGCATTGTTAAAAAGTTTTTTTAAGTTAACAATTGCATACTGATATTCCCTGAAGAACTTTTGGCCAACTTTACTTTCTATAGGCATTATCTTGAAAATGTTTTTTGAAATATAATTACCTGCTTTTTATTAAATTATATTCTTATGTCAAAAGCAAAGTTTTGTTGAAAGTGCTGTCCGTTAAACTGAATCAAATAAAAATTATATAACGACGAAATCTAATTGCAATTTATGCTTGAACAAAATTAAATGTAAAATTAAACAACTAACGCAAATACACTCGTAGCCACAGAAATATGTTATTTAGTGAAAATTCGAGTTTTGAATGGAAAAAGATAGCATATTAATGTGGCCACGAGTGTACAGTTTAAAAAAATTTTAACTACAATCTTTTAAACGCACGTTTCAATCACCAATCACTTTTCCAATCACGTTTCAATGATATTTCAAACATTTTCCATGCATTCCACGTGTCTCATAGACCTCTCAGTTAATTTTTATCAATCGTTACTTCAAAAAGCTTTCAAAGAGCTGTTAGAAATGTCGATTCATTTTCGACATACATTGTTGTATGCGTAAACAAGTAAATGGTTTGGTGCTTACATCAAGCCTTACATGTGGTTTCTATTTCAAATGCAAATCCAATAATGAATTTTAATCGAATCGAAAATTGATTATTCATCCAATGTTGAGTCTCGATTGCTTCAAATGTTAATTCGTACTGAATCTAACTAACAAGCTTCATTTTTTTAAGTTTTAAGAATTTGTTTTCATTGTGTATAAGATTGAAATAAATTATAAATCGAGCTTCAATTCATGGAATTAAGCAGATAAGCAAAAAGTTGATGATGTGCGACACGATAAGGCGTCAAGCAAAACGAACAAAACAATCCAATCAAATATACACATTTGATTCTGAAAATTTTTTCAATAACGCAGTTGGGTTAAAAAAACTTTCTATCACAATTTTCATCCACTTCGCCTCTGCAAAATGGTGTTTTTGGTAGAAATATAAACTCAATCTTAAGTTGTGTCCTCGCAAATCGATCAAATTTTAAATGATAGCGCAAATATCTCTCTAGCATTTGGATGATAATCGATGTTGTCATTCAGAAGTAATGTTGAAACTTATTTTAAAGTAAAATGAATTATTTTTACATACAATCAATTGACATTTAAAAATTAAAACCTTGAATCGTTAAAATATTCTTAATAATTAAAATTAATTAAAAATTATTGAATTAATTTTTTTTACTCCTAAAAATTAAACTCCTCACATGCAAATGAGTTAAAGTGATCGTTTGACACACTTTTTATTTTCACAATTTTTTAAAGTTAAAGTAAATTTTAAAAGTAAAAGTAACGCTTGATGTATTTTTTTGTAATTCAACCCTCACCTAAATTTAGCACCTGACCTTTCTGTCGAATACAAATAAGTACAAAATCGCTTGATTTTAGCTTCAACTCAACACTCGACCTCAAAAGACATTGTTTTTCTTTCAATTTCAAAAGTTTTTGAATGATAAAGGAAGTAAATGCATGTTGATGAAATCAAATAAAAATTTAAAGGTATAATCAAGACAAGAAAATCTTTTTTAAAGTGATTCATTTATAAAAATTTATTCATAAAAAATCACAATTTTTCAAAAGAATCACAAATCTTCATAAACTCAATCTCGCAATCGTCAACAAGAGCTTAATTCTCAATTTTATGCTAATTAAGGTGAAAGGGACAAGGGCAGTTGTTTTTAATTAACTTTACCTAAAGAGCTAATGTTAAGCTGCATTTTAAAATCTCAAAACACAATATGACCGCTTACTTTTAAATATATAATTAGCCCTCTTACTTGACTTGGAAAACGTTTAAAATAATTGCAATATGAGTTTGTCATATTATCTGCAGAAAAATCATTTTTCTCACGAAGAATATGAAGGCAATTTTGGTCTCTTGACTTTTTGAAGATTTATAAAAAAAATTTTTATCTAAAATTCATATTCAATGTCAATTCGATTATAATAATTCAAATGGACTTATTTTAATTACTTTATTTACCTTTCACACTAGGCATCTCGCTTGTTTGGCAAACACAAATAATTGTCATTTAATCTTTTAACATCTTTGCTCAAATACAGATTCATCACGATTCTTTATTCTTTAGCTAAGGTGTTGTTCGATGTGTTTTCAGGGTTACCGATTTCGCTTACTTTAACATAAAAAAATCTGTTAAAAATTGAGTGGATATGTGTCAATGAAGACCAGGCTTCTCGCGCGAGTATTGATTTTTAAAATTAGCATTAGTTCTAAGTGATTTACATTATTTTCATAGAGTCTGCGTGTCTCCATTCTCAATAAAATTTGAGCCTCTTCTTATCTTTGAAAATAAGTCAAACTTTTCAAATTTGTTTTGCGCATAATCATTTTAATTATAGTAGGCCAATATGGTACAAAAAAAAGGATAGATCAGGAACAATAAAAACAAAAATATCGAAATAACAGTTTCCGATAGACATTTCAAATTCCTGAAAAAATTGCATTGAAATGCGAGATGTAACATGACTATAAAATTATATTTACATTTTAATAAGGTTTATTTTATTTAGAAACATAGTTTAAATTATTAATTTTATTCAACTCCGAGAAGTTTTCAGAAACCGTAAGAAGTTTTTTAAATTATTTTTTTAACATAACATAACATCTTTATTTATTTTAAGACACTACTGTCCGTA
>NCKU01003042.1:0-16487 GCA_003675995.1 Dinothrombium tinctorium | reverse complement strand
ATTTACGTAGCTTTGTAAAAGTCGTTTCGTTGTTGTCGAATCAACAATTTTGGCATATTCATCAAAACTTAACACAATAATTACAAAACTCAATTTTAAACAAAAATTGAATTTAAACTCTTTATTTTATGAAATGAATCAAACTTACACTCTTCTAAGCTGATAAATGCGCAAATGAGTTAGCTTTAGAAATATTTTCGAAATTAAATACACAATTTACTTTAAAAGCACAATTTCGCATGTGATTGTATTGCACAACTTTGCGTAAAATTTTACGTGCTCGACTTTTGAAACATTGTTTTTATGGATTTTAAGAAGAAATTTCGTTATTTATGCATTTTTCGACAAAATTCGCCCTTTATGGCATAAAATAATTTTTTATGCAATTATGCATTTATACTAACTCTACTTATTACTAGTATGACTAGTAAGTAATACTAGTATTACTTATTACCAATATTAGTAATGTTTATAGTTTGTTCGTTTATTCATTTTACATGCATTTTTGAATCAAAAATTTTTATCGCAATTTTTGCGAGACTTTTTTTTTGTTTGTGAGGTATTGCAGTGAAGAACACTTTTGATTATCGAAACATTTTATTTTGAGACGATAGCACACTCATTCGCATAGAATCTTCCCATCATTGGAATTTATGTAAACAAAAATTTGGAAATTTAAAAGTATTCCGAACAATTTAAGAATTGATTAAATAAATATAAGTTTAACATAAAACACATGACGTCCGCGAGTTGTCCGAAGGATGAGTAGTTGAAGTACGACTGTGCTTAACACTAGTTACCGAATCAATATTGTCCGAAACACGAGTGTCTAGAGCGCGAGTGTCCAAACAAAAGTGTTCAAAATGCGAGCAGCGAGTAACATATATGAATACGAAAAAACCGGAAATAGAGGTAAGTTTTGGCGATCAGCATAAGATCCAATTTTTTGTCTTATTGTTTACATAAATCCCAACAATGGGAAAATTTCTGTGCGACTGAGTGTATATCTTTCACGATTTTCGTTTAAAAGACGTAAAATTTTCTCAAAGAATTTATTTGTAAACTGAAAATGAGTGTTGCTACTGAACGCATTTTGCTTTTATTTAACATTTCGAACAAATTTTTAAATGATTGATTTTCAAATTTTAACAATAAAACATCAAACTCTATTAAACACTTGGCTATGAATGTGTAAAGATCTGGATTCTATTCTTTTTCATTTACTCTTTAAATAACATTGCAATTGGCTTAACTAAAGATAAACTTGAAGTTATTTTATCCTGATGTTTCTTGCTTTGAAATGTATTTTTATTTAACATGAATCATGTCTTGAATCTCATGAAATTGCAATAGTACAATATTTGCAAGTTAGAGTTTCTCAACAGAGGTAAAGTCAGGACATTCCTTTGCTATTTAACTTAGTTTTGATAAACTAACTTTAAATTTTGGCATTTTTAAAGAAAAAAATTAATTTTTGCTTCTACTTTATATTTTATACACACTACAATAAACAAGAAAAACCGTTTTCGCTCTAAATAATATTTAAGAGTTAATCTATTCCTGACTCATTGATAAATGAAATTCTTTTCTTGATAATTTCTTTTGTTTTTAAAAATATTAAAAAATTTAATTAATATTAAAATATTAAAAATAGGTGAAGTTGTTTGATTTAGGTGATTGCAGGTGACTTATGTGAATTAGGTGATTTGTACCTTAAATAGGTGGTTTAAGGTGACAGCCATCTTCAGAATCGCAAAAATCTGGTTTCATTTTACTTGTTATTCAATTTAGAGCTCGACTACAATGTTAACTTAAAAATAAGTGATCACCTATTTGACCAGCCATAATTATCAGCGTGGCTGGAACGATGTCGCAAAATCTATACTGTCAAAGGACATCATATAGAGCATTCAATTTGATTTAAATCTTTTTATTGTAAAATCGCGATGATTCAAAAGTGTGAAAGTGAAAGTGCCCACCCCTGTAAATCGAAGAGAAACCATTACCAGAGTTTCCTTGTAAGCTTTCAATGATTTAAGTCGCGCGCAACTCTCGCTTTGCGTCGCGAGCGTTGGGCGGCTCTCAGTTCGAGGCTCGTTCGACGCGACGGAAAGACGTCATTCAAACGATTGTTGCAAAGCGAACAGCAAGACAGAAGCCAACAGCGAAAATGGCGCCCATCGATCCCTGCGAACTGCTGAAGGCTTTCAGGCCTCTTTTGACACGGAACGGGGGTATTAAAAACGAAGACGAAGTTAACAGAATGTCGGGGTTTGTATTCGATCTTTTCTGATCACACTAAAAGAGAGTCGTTCTCTCCGCTTCCATTCTTTTTTAGGCGACGTGTTATTCGCTGTGTTCGATAAATGGATTCAAACTGTGCTTCTATTTTCTTATTTTGCATCTTACTCTTTTTCTCGTCAGCTTTGTACATATCTCCGTGTGAAGACGAATTCGACCATATCTGGCCACCGTTAAGACGATAACAACTTCTTTAATGTTGTTACCTTTTGTTCAATAAAGACATATATAATCTCTGCTCGCAGTAATAACGGTTAACGGTTGACGTTTTCGGACTGTTTCTTTGCAACACTACATTTGCGAAGGAACGACGTCAGCTTCTATTCTGACCGCACGAAGACTAGTTGAAGCCTAACAGTGTCTCAATACATTACTAACATTGAACATTTCTTCTAAATAGAATGCATTCACAACACAAGCTATAATCAAATAACACAGCAATTCTGTGTCTGAACATTCATAGATGACTCGCATCAGAATCTGTGTATCCATATCTGTACGCTTTCATCATTACCACCATAATGTCGGAAATTTTAGACATGGTGGCAATAGGTGTCATAAATCTTCTACAGAAATGATACTCAATAATCGTTCAGAGTATCACGATTTGAGCAGAATAGCTCACTGCAACTTACTATCACTCTTCGAAATTAATCGATAACACGTCGCCAACGTTTCTTTTTTCTCTATCTTAATTTATATTCAATCTATTCAACCAATTTTAATCGATTATTTTTGTGTTATTGCAGATTAATGAAAAAGTATTCAAAAAAGTTGGTCAGTCGCTGCACATATTGTAATATACTTTTAGCGACGGAGAGAGATGTTTTAGAAGTGTAAGTTTAAATACAAACAAAAGTAAATTGTTTGCTTAATTTTCATATTTTCTCTTTGTTTTCAGTTTTTTGGAAAAAGATGGCTGGGATATTCTGAATGCATGGGTGAAAGATGCAAAGAGGGACAATAATAATGCTTTATTGTATGAATTGTTAAAATTATTAGACTTATGTCCGATGACTGTTGAGCGGTTGAAAAAGAATGACACTGCCAAAATAATCAAAACTTTGTCAAAAAACGAAATTGAATATATCGCTGAGAAATCGAAAGCCATCGTAACTAAATGGATGCTACTAATAAAAGCCGATAGCGAGAAGACGGAAAAGACAGAAGAATTAAAGAAAAAACGCAAAAGAGAGAATGGCGAGAGGCAAAACTCCATCGATGAGTCAAACGAAGAAATTAAGGCTTCATCGAAGAAACTAAAGAAGATTCTCATGAAGGAACCAAATGTGAAACTTCACTTTGCCCAAGAGGGCGAGAATTCGGCTGATTCAGTTGAAATGGCGATCCATAGTTTAGACGCGGTTTCTGAGTTTGACTCAAAAAACAGAGAGCATAATAAAATTTTAGGTAATACTAGTGTGAAAAATGAAATTAAACTTGAAGCAAGACCAAAAACGGCAAAGATCAGACTGGGAAAATCGAGAAGTATATTTGATGAGGTCACCCTTCAAAACGCGAGGTCAAAGGTTGACAATAAAAATAAGCAAACCATTTCAAAGGAAAACAAAGCTAATGTCTCTTCAACGGGTGTTCCTATCGAAATGTTAAATAATAAAGCTGTGAAACAAAAGTTTAATGAAACTTTAAACGAAAGTGATAGTAAACCGACTGGTATTAAATTGATTGATCCAAAACCACTTCCGCCTAGTTCATTGAGCAATAAAGTTTCGCACGCCATTAAAGAATCTGCCAGTTTTATGGATGATATAATCAGTACTAGGGACAGATCACAAGTAAAAAAGAAGCGTCGGTTATCGAACGCTTCGCTTAAGCCATCAAGCGAAGATGGTAAAATGGACTATAATGAAGCGAAATCGGACGATGAAACAAATTTGGCTGATGATGAAGTAAACGAAGATGAGTTACCTGAAATGTTTGAAGTAGAAAAGCAAATCGAAGCGCAATTGAGTGGAACCGATACAATTTTAACAGAAAGTGTCGAAGACCTTCCAGACTATACGGAAAGAGATGGAGAGGCCGAAACGGGCGAAGCAGTTTCATCGAGCACAGATATTTATAAGCCATTAACAGAGCCGAAGCAGTTAAAATCAATTTTGTGTTATGGTAAGAAGTTAGCTCAAAAGAAGAAAAGTGTCCGGTGGCAGAGTGATGAAAAAATTCGTGAAGTGAAGTATTTTGAACTCGACGAAACTGAGCGAACAAATGTCTCAAGAAATTTTGGCGAATTTCGAGCGTTAGAGATGAAAAATGAAAGGCAAGCTTTGCTGAGTGCTAAGCGAGGAACTTTGATAACACCTCCTGAGCGCGAACCTATTGAATATTTTCCATGGACTTTATTTGAAATTGATTTTCCTAATGGTAATCCATACGCAGAGCAAGGCAAACAATCAAACGAAAGGCTAGTGCAAGCTGAAAGACATCGAAATATTCTACCCGAGTTTTATCCTTCGAAAGAATTTGCACCTGACTTTCCGCAAGAGCCTGATGTTTTTGAAGCTCTAGCAGGAGCCCACGAGGCACCGAAATTAATACCACTTGAAGATGAAAATAATCCTCAAGTAGCAGATTATTCCCAGATTGAATTACCACGGCCAGTAACCGAAGAAATTCGATCTTCTCCAAATCAGTTTCATCAACATTATAATCCTTATTTACCACAATATCCTACATATGCATCACAATTACCCGGTCAGTTTCAGACTAATTATGTTGATACCACAATGCCTTCATATAGTCAACTTCCTTCTCGAAGACCATCTTATCCATCGCAGCCTTTTAGCAATGGAACTTCGCCAATAGCGACCGCACCACAACTAAATCGCAACCCACATACGCCACATTATTATCAGGAACGTAAAGAAAAAAGAGAAAGAAACTCTCGGCGTACTGTTTGTAAATTTTTTTCGCGAACTGGCTCGTGTAAGTTTAAAAACTGCAATTATCTGCACACGAGTCCAAACAGTGCTCATAAAGAAGATCGTCGTGACAAAGGTAGTCGTTCTAAAAGCGATAATAGAAACAAATGGGGAGAAATTAAAGCAAATGATGATTGGACGTCTCAAAACAATGCTGTTTCCTCAACTAGTGAGTCAGTGAACAATATTGATTCGGCAAACTCTGGCTGGGATTAATTTGTTTTATTTCGATCACATTTTTGTGAACATCGGTTAAGAGATGTGAGAATAATTTTTATTTAAATGTTGCTTTCGAGTTTTTCGAAACAACCGAAGATGAAATTTTCATTCATTATTTTCGTTTTCAAAATTTATGCTTTGTAAATAATAAACGAAAAGATGAGAATTTGTACAACTTGAAAGTGTCATAACATGGCTTTGTTAATTAATTTTTTTAAGTTTTCTTGAGCAGTTGTAATTTAGATGAAATCCAGATTTTACTAACTCTCGGCTTCGGTGCTCGAAAAACGATCAAATTGCGTTGCAAACGAATTTGTTTTGTAAAAGCCGAGAGCAGAGCGCTTTTCTTCGCAACGCTCACTTGAACACACGATTCGTACAAAATGTAAAAACGAGTAAATAGCGACGCTTGTCTCGACTCTGTAAAAAGCAAATTATACACCACTGTAATAAAAACTATTTCATTATAATCTTACCCAGCTTCGCTTCTCTTCAATTTTCGCGTTCGCTGTGATGATTGACGGCGATTATTGTAAAGCATACTGAGGACAACGTTAGGATCAACAATCATTTCAAAAGCGAAAGCAAATTGTTGTTCCTAAACATTGCCAACAGTACGCAAACAGCGGTGGTAGCGAGCGATGAAGAGTGCGACGATAGAAACAAGTGTCGGCATCGAACGCGAATGTATATTTATGCATGAATCGTCGCTTTTTAAGAATTTTCAACTGTTTCGATCAAAATTTTGCTATCGTTCGCCTAAAAAAGTGTTAAACATATTCGTTTGCAAACAGGTGTTTGCTGCGAATTCAAGACATTGATTAATTAGAGTAAATGCGAAGTTTCAGCCAATTGTGACTCTATAATACGCATTAATTGCCAGACCTTTGTGATTCCAGACTTTTATCATTTCGCTTTGCGCGAAAGGATTGCGCTCGTCATTCCCTTCCGATATCGCGTGTCTAGAAATTGGCCGATTGCATAAATGTGAACTTAGCGCTCGACTCTATCGAGACGCTTTCGTAAGTGTTCGTAATGAAGTAATTTGTTTGAAATTAGATCAACTGTCACTCGTTGTATGAACACACTTGTTTATTAGAGTGACGGAAACACTTTCAGTAAAACACGTGAACGCTAGCATATTACTGTCAATAAGCTGGCTTGATTGTTCAATTCACTAAATTGAATAATTCGAAGAAACTTTTCAGCGACAAAACTAGATTCCAGAAAAAAATTGTACATTCGAAATGTACTTGCATATTAAACGCTAAGCATTCGTGTTTCTGCATAAAATTCGAATTAGATCAGCTGCTGCAATTTTGATTTCACCCGTCGTCAAAAGCATAACTTTTGAAGCATTTCTCGCTTACTCATTTTTATATTTTTCAAGCTGCAGATGCTATGATAATCGCTAGAGTTAGCAGTGTGACCATCTAATCTCTGTGAATCGGAACATTTCAAATGCTTCAAAATTGTTGCCATTATTCTCCGAGCAATCAATCATTTATGAAAAGCTTTTATTTGAATTTCGTGATCGATATAAATTTCGATTTTAGACTTATTTTCGTGCGCTCGTCGTTTGAGCAGTTGCTAATAACCGAGACTGTAGAGTCAAAGTGACGAAATTTCATATAATTCATACACATGCTTCAAATTTGTCGCCGAAGAAGACAGTTTGATTATTGAACCAGCCAGAAATATGCTGCCTCATCACTAATTTCAAGTTAACAAAGTGTGTCTGAAAACAGTTGAAAAATAAAGGCAAAACTCTGTTCATAAGAGAGTTTCTCTTTATTTTTTTTAAGCGAAATTTACATCATATGATGTGAAATTCTATTTTGGACACATCTGAATGCCTCAAATTGTTTGAAATCAAAGCCAGTAAGTCATTACTGTTTTCTTCAAATTTATGTGTTTGATGAAGAAAGTTTATGGAAATCACTCAAGAACGTTGCGCTTAAAATAAAAGATCAAAGCTTTTCGGGACATTCAAATTAAAAAGTGAAATTGCGCGAAATTTATCGACGGCAAGTATTAATTTCAATTTTTAATAATCGAAAAACTTGTTTGAAAAATTAAAATTCTAATTTCAAAATTTTACGAAGTTCTTAAGCATTTAAAAAATAATTTAAGGTTGTTCGTATTTTTCTGGTCTTAGCTTCTCAAACCGCGTTTTGTCTTCGCTTTCACGTTTGTCGCTTCCCATTGCTTTCTCAGCCGCAACCTCGTGCTCTTTGCCAACTGGTGGTTTCACTTCAATTTCGGGAACTTTAACCTCTTTTACCACAGCGGGTTTTTTCTCGACCGTAACTACCTCTTCTTTGTGAATTACCGGTTGCTTGTGTATTACAATAGGTTGCTTCACAAACACTGGCTGCTTAATAATTTTTATAATCGGCTTTTTCAAAACATAAATCGGCTTCGCTTTCGTGTAGAATATTTTTCCCTCGTAATACTCATCGCTACTCAATTTTTGCTTCGGATATGATCTGAATAATTTTCTATATTCATTTTCATTGTGCCAAGAGTAATCTTCAGGCATTAGGTCGGGTGAAAAAGGCAGAGTATCAAGATAGTTGTATTCGTAGTCAACTCTTGGATAAAGTATTGGCACTTGATACGAGCGAGCGTACGAGCGAGAACTAATATAACTTGTTCGGCTTTTAGGAATTCTCTCATATCGACTGCTTCTTCCATAACCTGATCCATTTCCATTCACCTGTTTTCAACAAATCATTTAATCCATCATACTTAACAAAAAATCAATACCATCAAAAGTAAAGTAATCAGCGACACAACTAACATGTAACACTTAAAAATGAGCGTCATGTTTTCTTGCTTTTTATTGCATAACGAAATCAGTAATCTCTAACAATTCAATAGGTACAAAATTAACAAAAAAAAATTTGCTGCTTTTTGACAAAGAAAATGACAACGTCAATGTTCCGTAGGAAATTGCAACATACAAACATCCTTTCGCTTTTATTATTATATCGACATCTTTCAAAGAAGTTTTTTCGAAATTTAATAGGATTTAAAATAAAGTACATTGCTCAAATCTAAAGAACAAAGTTATTTTTAGCTGAAAAATAAAAATGGGAATTTTTTGAACGAAAAATTTAAAATATTTTTTCACAAATATTGCCTAAATAGTAGAATTTGCGAATCTTTGCCAGGATTTTGCGTCAAAAAAGGAGATCCCATCGGATATCCTCTCTATTGAACTTCGTCACATTTTTCTGAATGCTGATGATTGTTTAAATAATTTTCATTTGAAGATGTTTTATTTCTTTAAATTTCTCATAACGCTTACAATTCTTTATTCTCTTTGCTTGGTAAGAAAAGCTTAACAAAAATCAAACAACTTAATTAAAATCAATTATTTACAGCAGACCTCGTTCGGATATTTCAGTAAGTAAAAAGTGTTGGCCTTTCTCATAGTTTTAAGCTGAATTATTTTTAACTGTTGCAAGTGATTTGATTTCAAATAAAAACAGCAACTGAACAAAATTTTTTTGTTCTCTTACAAAGCTAATTTAAGAAGCTATCGAGCACGATCGTATGCGCGTCAATATGCCGAAAATCCTGGTTATTTGGGTGGACAAAACACTCTAAATGAGCCAATAAAGTCGTTAGATCATCATAAAAATCTAATGGTCGCAATGAAAGACATGGAAATGCATAAAGAGGAAATGAAGGGCAAAAAGTACATGTACTATGAAGTCGTCGAGCAGCCGATTATTATCAAGCAACCTATTGTCATCATTCAAAAACCGCACATACAAACTAAAGAGGAGGTTACTGTAGTAAAAAAGCCAGCGATTGTGAAAGAAGTGAAAGTGCCTGAAGTGGCTGTCGATGAGACTGGCGCTAAGAAAGAGAATGCAGCGACAGAACCGTAACACAATGTAACTAACTTCTCAAATAAAAGTAATAAAGTTTAAAATTTGTTTTCGACTCGAAAACACGCTTTAGAGTAACCGCTAAAAATTACTTTCACCTTGCAGCGAAAGCTTCTGCGCTTTCTCCGATCAAATATCGATTGAATCTTAAGAGAAGCTAATTCTACTCTCGACAATATGAAGTGTAAAAGCACGCTTTTAAATTTAGTAAATAAAGCATTCGAAAAGCAGCGAGTGTTAAAAAACCGGAGACCGATACTTAACAGCGTATTAGTTGTCAGACAAAGCAAGTGTTTTTACGTTTAAAACGCAGAAAACAACAATGTTGACGTTGCTGAAAATGGAATTACGAGTCGCATATTCATGGGTAAGAATCATCTGTCAAATTTAACGCTTATTTAGTAAATTCAAACTGCTTTTCAAAGCGACTATTCCTTAAAAACGACAAGCTTTGACCTAAGCTTCAGAGCATTCAAGTCAAGATGATGTTTATGCGTCTAGAGTTATCCATTAATTAGTACGACGCAATTAACTATTCTCATTTTCAATTTTACAATCGAATTGCGTGTTTTTAATCCTTGAATTCACTTTCTGACATCAATGAGGATCTTCAATTTTCGAGGCAAAGATAAGCTTTCTCACAACAATCAACAATTTATCGGGTGTCCTAGAAAGCTTGCTTTTAAATTTTATTTTATGCATTTGTTTACTTTTGACATCTGTCTAACCACAATCTCTTTTCATTCGTGTTTTGTCTTCAAAAATTTGTGTTCTCAGCCATTTAATCCACATGATAACTTTTTTTTGCAAAGTTTAACTAAAAAATTTTATCTCAACACTTTAAAGTATAAAAAATTTATTTTCAAGTTTACTTTTTTCATTAAATTTAGTCTCCATTAATTTCAAACTTTTAAGCTTCTTAATTGATCTTTGAATCCAATGTTCATTACTTTTAAGTCACTAATTATTGAAACCTTTTTATTATGTTTTTGGGCCCGCACATATTATTGACCAAAAAAATTGTTCAACGAAATCCACGATAACTCGACAAGTGAGCCGCAAAAACAAAAGGGAGAAAAATGACAGAGAAGCTCGAAATCAGCTTCACTTCACTTTATTTTCAAATTAAAACTGACGAGCTCAGAAATGAAATTGTCGGCTATGTACAATGTTCTCCTTGTAGAAAAGTTTATACAACTACAAGGACATGTCCATTATGCCCTTCTATTTGTGGCAAGTTGTTTGAGCTTTTTCAAGCGTATAAACGTCAAACGCGAAAATCGTAGAGAAAAAAAAAATGAAAGCAAGACGTAGAAGAACGAAATGAATTTGACATTTGTAAAAAGTTTACTTCTTTTAGCCAGCCTAAAATCTTTGTTTTGCAAACCATTCTCGATTGTGGACGATGAAGATTATACGTTGGAAGAGAGAATCGCAAATTCAAATGAATTTGTAGATGATTTGCTAGTCACAATCCGCAAACGACACGCGAGAAAATTTGAACCTTTTAAAGTGCCTGAGACCAGGACTAACTTCGAATATCGCATTGTGAACATAAGATTTAAAGGTTTGTTGCAAAAATTGTCAAACTTTAAACTTTGTTTCTCTCTCTATATCAATCTATCTCTTTAAGGCAAGGCTCGCATTTATGACGGTTTAATTCATGGACTGACTTCGCTTCGTCGAACGGGCGACTGCTTAGTCGGACCAAATGAAGTTACCGAAGAATATAATGCAAAAGTAAGATTAGGCGGCGACAATTTGAAGTTTAATTCTAACATCGCGTTTGAAATACTGCGAACTAATCGAACGGGAAATTTGCTTGTTTACGTTGATCATGTTGATGTTGAAGTTATTGCTGCATTGAAAAGGAAAAGACCTGTGGTTGAAAATGTGAAAATTATCAAAATGGATAGTTTAAAAGTAAAATTTGGTGATATCGGATTTTTCTTGCAACCAATGGTAAATGTTTTCACCAAAGTTGTATTGTTTCTTTTCAAAGAAAATGTACGCGTCAATTTAGAAAATAATTTGGTCGATGTTTTAAATGACATGTTGGCGAGTAACGAATTCAATTTTCAGTCACTAATTTCGTAGCGTGTGTAACACTTTGAAATGCTTCAATTTGAAATATTTGTAAAACTTAAATGTTAAATTTTATTGCTCTCGATTAAATTTGCTTAACAATGATAAAGAAATAATCGCTTTCGCGCATGAAAGACAGACAGCGAAATCTCGGCGACAACATGCAATCCTTATTGAGCAATAGATAAATGAATGTCAAGCGAGTCAAGATGAAGGTGAGTAAAATGATTTTTATTAATGAGAAAGTCTTTGAAGCATTGTATAAACAAGATTTAGAAAATTACTTTTCAAAAAGTAATTTCTCCGCTAATAATCTTTTCATACGTTACTCTGTCTAAAAATTGGTAGCAATTTGCTTTTGAACTCAATAGGTAGATTGTATCTCTCATTTTGTTCAAATTATAGCCCTCCGTTTTAAGAACCGTTTTGATGAGCTTAAATGTACCTGTAGTCTCCATTTTATTCACTAGACGGATAAACACTGGAATGGAGTAAATTGGTAAGCATTGTTTTAACTTGCGCAAGAGATCGTTGACATCAATAAAGTTTTCTTTGTCCAGAATAACAGCCATTCCTGCCCTGCCCTCGCAATTGGGCACCTCAACGCCGAATACAACACAATCCGTTAGACCGGTGATACTCGTTATAAGCGATTCAACCTCAGTTGTTGAAACATTGTGTCCTTTCCATCTGAAAGTGTCTCCGACTCTATCTTTAAAATGCAAATAACCCAACTCGTCCATCGTGAAAAGATCGCCAGATGCAAAAGCTTCATCGCCTTTTGAGAAAACTCCCTTTATAATCTTCTTTCTTGTTTCTTCCACGGAAACATAGCCATCGAAAGAACGAATCGGGTCTTTATGTTTGATTAGGCTGACTAAAAGTCCTGTTTCGCCTGGCTGGCAGCGAATACACAAACCTTTTGCATTTCGAATCGGTTCTTCAGTACCTTCGAACACTTTGATTAAACAAACTGGGTAAATGAATTTTCTTAAAAAATCAGGGCACATAACAGAAATGAAGCCACAAGCACCTTCTTTGCCAGTTATATTACCTATTCGAAGAATTGACAATGAAAATTGAATTTTAAAATTTTTAAATTCTTCTCTTACACAGTGAAGCGTTTCCTTCCGTTTGGCCGTAAAATTCAACAATTTTCTCGATATTAAAGCGTTCTTTTACTTGTCGCCAAATATTAGCTCTCAATCCATTTCCAAAAATAACTCGAACTTTGTGCTGTTTTTCTAATGAATTTTCTGGTTGCGAAAGTAGATATCGACAAAGTTCGCCAATATAAAGTGCGACCTGCGTAGTTACCGAGAATTCAAGAATTGAATTATGATGCTTATTTTCTTCAACTTACCGTACAATTATGCTTGACGCAATCTTCCCAGAAACGTGAAGCTGAAAATTTTTTGCGAATTACGCTGGTAAGACCAACGACTAACGACTGACAAGTACCGATGCCACCACCGACAGAGTGATATAGTGGAAGACAGTTATAAATGATGTCATCTTGGCTTAAAAAGCTGACATTATGACTTATTATGCCCATCATGAAGTAACGCGAGTGCTTTATATTGCTCGCCTTCGGAAACCCGCTTGTTCCAGACGTATAAATATAAAATAAACGATCTTCAAAGGTGTAAAAAAGTCGCTTTTTATCGTAAACACAATTCTATCTTGCACAAACCTGTAAAATGACCTCTGTAATCGATGTCAGCGTTGCTTGACCTTTCAATCAGCTGCATTATTTGAATGAATCTTGAATTAATTGGTTTATTGCTTTCGCCAAAACAAAAGTATTGCATCGAATCGCGGTTATTGAGGAGTGGAATCACATCATTCACAGCTAAAATAGATGAAAAATTAATTAAATTAAATTTTGCTTTTTGAAAAAAAAGCTTTGTTTGAACTACAAAGGCATTTTTAAACAAATTCAAAACCGCACTTGTCATACAAAAAGTTTTGTTCATTCTAATTCTAGGTCAACAAGTGCTTTGTGGCTTTCAAATTTTGTTTGCAGCTTTCTAATTTGTCTGATGCCAGACAATTAATAATTTAATTACATATCGCTAAAATGTAATTCACAATAAAGGATGAAAATTTCGAAGTTAAGTGTACTTGAGTGTTTAAATGTGAATAGCGTTATTGAAACCGAATAAATTAGCTTTTCATTCGCTTGAAGAGTGTTTAAAAAGCTCCTTTGTTAATGAACAATTCAAGTTTGAGGAGAAAATTGTTTCACTTTCCTTGAGTTTATTTACATTTTGCCTAAATTTTGCTCCGCTAAGAAAAAAATCAAAAAATTGAATGTCAATCATTTCTTCGTAACGAGACAAGATAATCAATATTTCATGACATTTATGAAAATAAATTACGATTTATGAATTGCATCATCTATTTTCGCTTAACCTTTTTTACACATCGAAACAATGAATATTTTTTGACAGCTACTCACACATAATATTTAAAGTATTCGACTTTAAATAAAAAAAAATAATTTCAGAGTGACATATTTTGAGTTTATACTTTGAATTTAAAAGTTGAAAGTTTTGAACTTATCTGACACACAAAATCTAGCTAACAATCGAGGTGATCAGATGTCAGAATTTCATTATTCTTAAGTTTGAATGTTTGAATGAAGAAAACAATTTTCCTAGCTTCCTTATTAACATTTCTAAAAAGAGAGCCAACAAGTGATGCGAGTGAAGATAGAGTGACACACTTTAGTGAAGATATCGAAGAATAAAGAATAAACTTCACACCATGTGGAGAAATATCGCATAATGTTTTGTAAAATTTTTCTACTGAATTTTGACCATTCAATTATAACTCATTCTTATTTAACGTTTTAGTGACATAAGAACTCACTGCAATATATTAAAAATAGTGTAAATATATGTTAATATAGTTGTAATATAAAGTTTTCGCATGTAATTGAAACATTGATTACAATAGGAGGGAAAATTTTATCTAAAAAAACTAAAAGTGACGAATGTAAATGTGGAAAATATTTTCAGTTTTCCTTTTTTCCTCAATTTGTTATCCTCAAAAAACAAAAGAAGAACTTATGATTGGAAAAGTTTTTTACCTTCACTCATTTCTTCGTCGAATATAATCGCTTTCGCAGTGATTACATTGACAGAATGAGCCAAACTGTGCATTTTCAGGGTATTGTTAATCAAAGCTGGAATGATACCACATTTAGCTAAAGCTAGCCAAAAGGCAACAAAAATTGGCGTTGAATCCATAAAAAGCGCAACCTCGTCTCCGCTTTCGAAGCCATTATTAATAAAAAAATTTGCGATTTTATTCGTTAGCACATCGAATTCCTCGAATGTCCACGATTTATCTTCAAAGTAAAACAGCGGCTTGTTCGGATGTTGCTTAACGCGTTGCTTGAATACCAACGGTACAGTCAAGTCATTGTACCGATACCGATGAAGACATAACTCTGCTTTAAGTAACGCATAAAGACCACTGCACAAAACAAAAAATTTGGGCCATACTTTATTTTGAATTTAGGTCGAATTAAAAAATTAGAATACTTACGTTAGGTCGCGCCTAAGTGTGAGAAGCGTCGCTTTGAATAAATTGCGATATTTGTACACAAAATAGAGCGGAATTATGAAAAGTACATAGCAGCAATCAACGTGAAAAAATGAGATACAAGAAGTCATCTCTCGTTAACCGCTTTCGAAAAGCTTTAGTTTAAGCTGCGTTCTCGAAAATTTAGCTTCGCATTCATTCAACAAAAGCTGCCGCGTTTCTTTAAATTGTTTGGCGTAAAATTTTTAACTAAACGCTTGCCTGCACTTCTTACCTTGATTTTCATTCGCTTAAAAGAAGCGTAGTGAGAAAACGAAATATTCACCTCAAGCAATCACATGATGCGACCCGAAAACAACTTTCTCTTTAACATGAAATAGCCTTTTCTTCAAACAATCTTTCTAATTAATCTAATCAATATTTGTATACGAAATTCTTCATGTCAAGCGAAGATGTTAAGAGAAAGCATCTTATTGAAAGAAGCGCAATAATAAGAAAAATAATTTAATAATTTGAAAATTTAAAAAATGAAAATTGATTTCTCGCAGATCGAATATTCACTATTGATTGTGCATCGAAAACTTATGACAATGCGCTTACAAACTGAACTTGCATAAAAATTAAATTTTATTAAATAAAAAACTTTGTTTCAAAAATAATAAAAAATATAAATTTTGTAAAAGCATCTGTGCGTGCTCTTAATTGCCTTAACTCGATAAAGGTTTTTCCATAGATTGGGCAACCTTTTTTTCAAGTATTTCAAAATAGTTTCAAAAGATTTTATCGATAACTTGATAAGTTTATCGAGTGTACCTTGCGGCGAAAATTAGAATAATGGAAGAGTGAAAAGTGAGAGGTTGAATTTGCAATAGAATTACATATGATGAATAAATAGGATGAGATAATCATAGCTTCAAGTTCAGTTGTTAATGACTCTTCGTGCTACTTCAGTTTGTACTCCTTTATTGCATACAATACAAATAGTGGACAAACAAAACAACTTGACTAAAATAACACGCGTCCGCGAAAAGTGAAAACACATTCTTGTTGTTATCTTTGCTGTTTTAAAGTTGAAATTAAGATCAATTAAAACCTTAGAGTTCATTAAAGCTCACTATTAACCTTTAAATGTATTCGGTTTTAATATTCGTTGTAATTCAAAACTAGAGATCTGAGAAGTTCTTCCTTATTTGTGTTTAGAGCGATTCATTAGAAACAAAAAATTTTCGAAGAAAATTAAAGGATTGACATTCATGAACAATTTAATGTGTAAAAAGAAAGGATAAAATGATCCAGAAAGTTGATAATGTTGTAAAGCTGAGGATAAAATCAAGCAAATAAGGTAAACTGCTAAAAAAGGGCCAAAAAATTTTGAATAACTCAATTTATTCGAAGAATGAGTGAAACCACCAGCTAGTTTGCAATCACATTCAAGGTAAAAACGCGTTCAGAATTTTGTTTGATCTTAAACTCAAAGTACACTTTTTCT
>NCKU01003041.1:3562-16493 GCA_003675995.1 Dinothrombium tinctorium | reverse complement strand
AAGGTACGAAAATTTTCGTTCATAAAAATGAGGGGTTCATGAAAAGGAGGGTTCATAAAAATGAGGTTTGACTGTAGTATCGAACGTTAAAATCACATTTCAATGCTCCATAAAAGCATAACATTCATTCACTTATTCTCATTCATCTCTTCATTCGATCTATATTTTTCTTCTTCAGTACTTATTTGGCAATGCATTTTTTCGTTTTTGTGTCGAAATAAATTATTAAATTCATAAAGTGGGATTTGATTTTTTCTAGCTTCCAGAGTATGAATACTTGATGAAATTTTCGTTTTCACTCGAAGATCTTTATACAAAAATCGAAAGTAAATTCTGTCATTCATATGTCAGATCAGCATTTCAGCAAAAGCTTTTTTATTTTGATTTGTTTATACAAAATTCGAAGAATAAGCTTTATGGGCGCTTAATGTTCAAAAATCACTAGATTGCATATTATTTGCATTTTGAGATTATGCATCGAATTGAATTTTTTGCTTTGTATATACATTCAATTTTTACCACAAACGAAGAGGAAAGCAGAAAAATTTTCGAAATGTCTCATAACATTTGCGTTTCATTGTTATTTTAGCGCTTTTCAATTTGATTTTTCTATTTGTTAATAATTACAGCTATGAAATAATTACTTTTAAAAAATTTTCGTTCTGAATGCAAATGATTTTCGGTAGAAACAAATGTGAAATGTTATTAATTTTTAAAACAAAGCAATGTGACATTTAAAGTATAATTCGTTTGAAATAAAGCAAAGCAAAAGTCTGGAATTATGATATCTATTATCGAATCTATTAAATATATCATTCACGTTTACAATGTGAATTTATTTTTAATGAAATATTCAAAAATCAAAGCCTAAGTTATGCGACATCTGCTAGAATGCGGTCATAAATTCAATAATATGAGCTATAGCATGAAACATGAAATTTTTTGTCGAGTAGTAATCTGACATCTTTGAATTCCGAACTCGAATAAAGCAAGCAGAAATTTCTCAAATCAGACATAAATTAGTAGTTTTCAATAACAGTTTGAGAAGAAAACAAAATTAAGAGTTTAAAGGAAAATAATGATTATTAAAGTTGCGTCTTGTTCCTCTCAAATTACTTTTTGATTGATGACTACAGGTGAAAAAACATAATATTTTAAATTTTCTACTTTTTCTTGATAAAAATATGAATAGAGAGTGAAAAGTTTAAAGCTACTAGCTCAAGCGAATTTTTATTTGCGAATAACAGCTGCTATTTTGTAGAACCGAAACAATATTTTATAATTTATCACATAGATTTTACTTTAACCGGATGAAAAATAAATTCGATCAATATTACGATATAAATAATGATTCACTTTGGAGCATAAGATAATATGTTAGTTGGATCAAGATCTGTTTAAATTGACGAACCTAAAATTTAACTATAATTTATCAAAAAGTATAATTAAATTGCCATTATTCTAACAGAAATCTCATAAGTAGGAATCATTATGTACTAATAATATGAATTTATTTAATTAAGAATGGATAAAATTTTCAAAAGCAACTCAAAGTAGATAACCTCAATATTTCGCATTTATTTATTTTTATTTTTGAACAAGCTGAATATGATGTATTCCGAATCACAAAAATAATTAAAATCCAATATTTCTGATTTCGTCGTGTTACTTTACTTTGATAGAAATTTCAATATGTTAAAAGCTTTTAGTTTCTTTTTTTTCATTTAGAAAGTTTCAATTGCACGACTAATCTTTTTTCAGAGAAAATTCATGTTGATTTTCAAATTTTTTGTCGGAAATTTTTGTTTTTGATTTTAATTTATTTCACTAAAAAGCAAATGAAACCGATTCAAAGAATTCAGTTTCATTTACTCAAACGCTGAGTGGAGCGAAGCATTCATTTTGAAAACAAAAACAAAGTATTTATTTAGAAAATTTGAATTTGAATGTATAATTTTATATTCATCTTGAACTCAAAATATTATTTTATGTTTGCCTATCGAATATTTTTGTTTGCTCAATTAATTTAAACAGAACACAAAATAAATCCTTTTTAGATCGTATTTTTAACAAATGAACAAAAGAAATGAGCAAACGCTGAGGAGAAGTTTATCTTTCTTTTTCGCTCGCTTTTGTCACAAATTCACTTTTTAATTTGATTTTCTAAATTTGATTCAACCATAGCTTTAAGACGCGCGGCAAGCGATCACTGCTATAGGCGAACTCAGCGCAATTAAATTATTCTCAAGTTGTAGTATCAAATTAAATGAATGACGCAATCAAAAAATGCAGCTTCGAAAAACAATGAGCAAAGGTTTGTAAATGATTTGCGTAGGCCAGCAATTCGTTTAAATGGCAAATAAATTCGCGTTGAATGCAAATTAAGTGTTTATAAATGCAATGCAAGGAAACACTGCTTTCAGGAAGATTTAACTTTGAACGCATCTTTGTTTCCGCTCTTTCTCATTCTTTTTCAATGCAACTTTAACGACATTTGACCAATTTTGTTCTTGTTCTCTCCTATTCGCCTTAATTCTTATCATTTATGCATTGTTACACAGAAGCGAGTGAAAGTGGGCGCGGCGAAAAACAAACCTGGTTCTTTCTCGAGCTCGATGAAGCTTTTGTCGACGGCGAAACGACCCAATCGTCCGTGTTTGATCGCCTCTTGAAATAGCCTCTTAATCGTTTCTTCTTCTCCGTCGAAATGGAAAAAGTGAAAAGTGATCACTGCGCCCGGTCTAAAAAATTTGATTGTCAAGCGTTGGTTTGAATGTTGTTTAAGCTTACTTGAATTCCAGTATCTTCAAATTCGAGCTCATCGAGTGTAAATACGGTTTTAAGACGGAAAGAATCTGTAGTTTGTCACAGTATTCAGTGCTATTAATTCGAGCGCTTTGCATTTCATGCGAATGATTTAAATTGCAAAATGGCGGTCGTTTAACGCTAAATGTTGGCCGCGAAAACAAAAGTCGAACGTCGAGGCGATGCTTGCGAGCGGATCAAACCGAGCAGCAAACAATTAAATATCCGCCGATATCGATAAAGTTAACGTGGAGAGCAGGTTTTGAAAAGATCATTTTTAAGAATGGTACTCGCATTTGCTAAAAAACAGTGCGAGTTTCGTTTGAAAGGTTTGATTCGCTTTCGCTTTTCATACGCGTTTCTTCGAATGCAACGACGCTTTCAGCGAGCATTCGCTGAACGGCGTAAAGCGTGAATTGCAATGTTTAAAAACGAAATGAATGTGATGATTTAAACGAGCCGTGAAAATATAGATTCAACGCTGATTTCTAGTTTCCGCAAAAAATTGAATCGATAAAAGCATTTTGAAAACGAGCAGCAATTTGCACAAACACTATGCACGCTCAATTAAGCAAACAAAACTCACTGCTAATTCCAATCCATTTTTTATCTCGAGATATCGAGATTTGTCCAAATGCTTTAAATCCACGTTACTGTCGTAAACTTTTATGCTAACGATGTAACGCATTTTTGCTATGAAAGGAATGATAAAGAAGCAAGAAGAAAAGAGCGAAGATCATTTACCATTCGAGATACAATCTGGTATACTTTCGGTTGACACGCCTTTCGGACAATTACACTTTTCCGACAATGTACTGTGATCAGATTTATAGCACGATTCGGCACACGAACTTTGCTTCACGCCGCAATCTTAAAACACAATTGACATTTACGAAAAGTGATGAACGAGAGCGAGAACTCACCTTGTTGCACATCGAGCTTGGGTCTTTCGCATTTCTCTCCTTCGTACATGCCGTTGCATTTGCAAGTGGTCACTGTGCTTCCTCTGAAGTATCTACACAGACGAAAGAAAGATGAAATGGTTGCTTGCAAGCGAACGCGAGCACACAAACCGACAAAATCCTTGGTTTAGACAGTCATTTATAGTGTGCAAAGGATTGCATTTCGGTCCGAATTCACACTCAGTGCCAAAAAAACCCGGAAAACACGAACAATAGTATTGATCAAAATTTTGAGTCGCGTAGCAGTTACCAGTGAAAGAGCACTTGTACACAGAGCAAGCATCTGAACGTCGAACGACCTTTGAATTCGCAGCATTTGGAACGATTTCAAAAGTGATGTTGAAGCCGTACACGTCGAGGAAGAAATCCATTGATCGCATGTGAACGTTGAACGAGTCGTAGATTTCGAATTCAAGCAGCAGCATAGGTTGATTCGATATTAAGTGAGTGGTTTCCTCATCGAAACTAATTGAGCCTAACTCTTTTCGGCCGACGTTCAACGTTTGATCGACGAAAAAAGCGTATTCAGTCGCCTTGAATCCATCTCTCAGGTAAAACTGAGTGAAGTAAATTACGATCACGTTGCCCGGTTTCGCCTCGATCAACCATTGACAACGAATCGGAATCGGGAACGGCTTCGGAAAATTCGGACTCGTGATTACTCCGTACTCGATATCGCGAAATATAGCACCGCAGTCTCTAAACACAGCCTGATTGATGAGCACTTTATCCTCGCTAGTTTTACCATTTAAACCCTGCTGGTAAGCGGTGTTTCCTGCAATGATTTGGCCGTAGACGCTGAAGAAGAGTATGCAGCGGGAAGCGATAATCAGAAAATAGCTTCGATATTTTCGAGAGCCGAAATGTTGACGACTAGACATCGCAGTAGAAAGCCAGGAATTCTTTGCTGTGTTGCAATATGTGAGAAGCTTTTATTCACCATCATTTAAGAGGCATCACAAGCGAAATACAAAAATGAAGATTACTGAAATTCTTCGCCTCCGCCGCTCGTTTCTGCTCTTGTTGCTGTTTCGTTGCTGATGATGCTTACGCTACAACTGATGGTGCTGCACATTCTTCTCCATTCGTGTTTGCTTTTGTCTTATTGCGCGATGAATGTTGGCCCAAGATTATTTCGCTCTTCTCTCGTCGATGGAGTTTATTTTTTCATATTTCATATTCGTATTCGCACACGCTTTGATAAATTACCGCCTCGCGTTGAAATACGATCTACCATTTATTACTGTTTCTCAGTTAGTACTTTTTTACGCTCGGCAAAATTGCTAAATACAACTAATATTGAGCACAGTATTCGCATGAAGAGAAAACTTTCGGCATTATTCTCTCTTTCTCCTCTCTCCGCTCTCACTTTTCGCTTAATTTATGTGATAGAACGTGAATTATCGAAGCTAGAGCATCGGGCGAATTCAAGCGAGTTCGTTTTCAAACATTCGGCGCTATAATCCGATTGTTTTCCTTATGATTTTGATGAATTTCGTTTCTTCGCTTCGCGACAGTGCACAATCGCGGATACATTTCTCACTGTTTCACTTCCAAACATTTCAGATATTGCACACAGAATTTGCATTCGGATGAAACTCGAGGCGCAAATGTTGCGTGAAAATTATTACTCCGCACCAAGTGACATAGAAAAAAGAAAAACGCTCGCGATCTGATCGCGTCAACCTTTCTTTAGCTCGAGCTGGCGAAAATTCGAAACTCGTTAATTGCGATTAATTGCGAAACGTTAGCACATGATAAGCATTCGCTTGCAAGACACGAGCGATTTGCTGTTCAATTACGGCGAACACAGCGAGCGTCACACGAAACGCACACATTTCTTCGGCAAATGTAAAGTTTTGTACACAGTTATAGATGTACTCATAGCACATTGAAAATTCTCGGTTCTGTTCTAGTTTATTCAGGCCTCAGTTCATTGAGAGCAGCGAATCTCTCTCGATTCTGTTTAGCAAACGGTCGATTTCTGCGAGCATTGCTCACGCAGCATCCATGCAACATCCTCATCGTCGACATCCGTTGCTTAGTTCCTTTCGGCGTCATGTGCCGAAGAATCGTTTTAGATTTCGATCCTTTTCTGCTTTGTTTTCTCTTTTTCTTCTCGCAATCGCTTCAAATAAGCATACATTCATTTATTACATTTTTTAGGCCTTACGAAAAAGGAATTTAAGCTCTTTTTCACTTCACTATCAATCAAAATACTCGCGTTTGTTTTTTGATTTCAATTAGCGAACGCATGCAGCATTAACAGTTAGTGGCGAGCTGCGATCGCAGCTAGAAAAACGATAGCCGAATGAATGCGGATTTAGAAATAGTTAACTCAATGAAGATAGTGAGGCGATGAATGAAGAAGACGAAAGAGAAATGACAAAATCATAGAGTAAAAAGAGAATAAAGAGTTTTTTTACTTCATACAATGCGACATTAGAGTAAAAAACAGAGAGTGAAAATCGATCGCGATGAACACTGCCAATGGTCGTCTTTTCTCAAACATTTTCGCTCTTGAATGGTGTGAACACTTTGCTTCTTATATCGCATTCGCCTTTTTAATTCAAAGATTAATGCGCTTTTATTTAACATTGCAAAAAGCACGCGAATCGGCGTAATTAAGCGCGAAGCTCGCTTGCCAAAATTGATGCCCGCATCGTTAATATTTAACTCTTTTCATCATTGCCTGTTGTTGCAATGTGAAAAATTTTCACTAATCACATTTCTTTGCTTTCATCGTGTCGCAATTGTGATTACTGTTCGGTGAAATTATTTTCGCTGCAATTTACTGAAAGCGAGATCAAAGCAAGAAGACGAGAGAAATAATTGTGTTTCTCCGCACAAAAATATTTGAAACACGTCCGTGAAAAATTACTCGCTGTCATTTTTTTCGCTCAAGCAAATGGTAATAAATAAAGCAAAAAAATATTTCGACAATGCAATGTAAACTAGAGATATACACTTATCATTCGTTTACGAAGATAATGTTCATTTTGCGCCACACTTTTTAGCACTATTACATGCGAATAGCGAATCTACTTTTCGGTCGATCTATCAGCGCGATCGTAGACAACGTTTTTACTTTTTCTATTTTTTCAGCAACACGCGAAATAATGAAATGCTGAGCGTGAATTGTGTTTTTATTTGCAAACAAACATTTTCTTCGCCACAAAAAAATGTTATTGAGCCGAAACTTCAAAAATCGTCGTCCAAAAAATTTCTTTCAATCGGCGCTTTACTAGCACGTTTCATACAACAGCAGTCAAAATTTTTGACACAGTACATTAATTTAAAATTGTACTACTGCGAAAATCTGTCGCAATCAAGTAGATGCCACATGAAAGAAGCAGCCGAACCATTCATAAGTGTGCGTAAAAAAAATTATGAAAATAACATCATTCAACTCTAAGAGTTTTGTGTAGTCGAAATTTTGGTTATTTTGTCTAATTTTTTCGTTTTTGAATTTTAGTTGCACTTTAATGCATTCGAGAAATAAAATCAATTTGAACTAATTTATGAACAATGAAATATGACGTAAATTTTACAACGTTCTAATCGAATTTTATTAATTTAATTTATTATAATTTCTTGTGAGTTTTATGTTCTCTCTGTTCCAAAAAATTAAACTCACACCATAAATCAAGAACAAAATATAAAGTAAAAAAAACTCATTTTTGTTTTACACTAATTTTCTGTGTGATTTGAAAATTTCGAAAGTCATTTTGACATAAGCTAGTGATAAGAGCATCAATTTTATTAAAAGTTAAACACCTTTCATTAAGAGCAAAAGGTACATAATTATGGTGAAAGAAACAGAAGTATGCGTACAATTTAGAAAAATGGTTTACGCCTTAATGTGGCATTGTTTTAAGACTGAACACGATCATAATGTTGTTCATTTCGTGGTGCGTGCAAGTTTTGTTCTTAACCGAGTTTGTTGCCAAAATTACTCACGATAATTTCAAATTTGTTGCTTTGTTCCATCCTTTTGCAGCAATAAAATTTTTTAAGTGATCGATTAGCGGCGAAAAAGTGTCAAAAGAAAATCTATGGAAAGAAAGAGGCAGCGATCATAACTAACTTCAATGAGCTCTTAAAGCTAACATCAAACATTCGCTGTCAAAAGCAAGTTTTTTCAATTTTTTTGCTTTTGGAATTTTTCGAAAAAATTTAATGTGCACATAATAAAAAAGGTTCTACAAATTTTTACTTTGCAAAACATCTAAAGCATACATTTTTTCTTGTTTCACATTCAAAGCTTAAAAGATTATTTCAAAAATTGAAGTAAATGAAGCTTTGATCTCAAAGTGCTTCATTTTGAAATGGAACATCAACATCATCTTCTCATATTCAATATTCTCATTAGATATTGAGACATGTATACGACGATATTGAGACGTTTGAGTTATTATATGTCTTATTAGATGATGACAAATTTTTTCCACATTATTTAGGAAATATTAATTCCAGAAATTGACTCGAAACAAGAAAAATAACCAAATACTTTGAAAAAGTAAGAAAACTTTATTAAATGTCTCAATCTTCCGCTTAATCATCGATCAAATTTGGATCTCTTTTACTTTGAAAGCTCGAAAGAAATAATAATTGATTAATTCTGTGATTTTAAGTATAATGCAAAAGAAGAGCCGACGAAAACAGCCATCATTCCACTTTAACATATTTTGCAATGAAAAACTTATTAATAAACGCACTTCAGAGAAATTTAAGTGAATAATTTTTTTTATAATTTTTTTGCATCGTTTCTGCGAGGTAATTTAAATAATTAGGCGCTTCAATTGATTTCCAGAGACTTATGATTACAGCAGCATTCGAATGAACAAATTTATCAAGTCGCAAATTTTTGAACTGTTCGATATAATGCAACCAAATTAACATGATAAAACCGATAATTTAATAGTTGTTTATATTTCAAAGTTATTAATATTATATTATAATACGATAATAATTTCAAATGTGAAAAATAAACGAGTTACACGCTGCTACATTTGAGAAAAGAAAATACACCGAAATCAATGAACATGCTATTGTATGTGGTTACAACATTTTTATCCTCTAAAAATAAATTTTTAATCTCAATCATTTGAATCTAATATGTATTTTGTAATTTTACAGCGACATAAACACAGCAAGCAGCAAATCAATCATTTGAATAAACTCTTGTTCAGCATTATTTCCACTAGAAATAAAAGATTTTTTATACAAAATGTGAAAATCATAAGAAATAATGCGATTAAACAAATAAAGCTTCATATAGCTCACAAGCATTTGAAATCGTTTACATTAGAATAAGTCCCTCAAACAATAGAAGCAAGTTAAACAGCAAAGATTAAAATTTAATGGTCAAAATGGGCTGCATTTTGCACATTCTTAATAAAATAGAAATACTTTACATAGTTTACTATGTACCAAGAGAGCTTCTATATCATTTTCTTTCACATACATTTTTGCCTATAAATTTTAAAATTTCTTTTTTCTGATATTTTCTTCTATAATATTAAATTTTAATTTAATACATTTCAAAATCCTTGCAGATCTCTGCTAAAGACATTTCCATTATAAAAATCAGCTTACTGTTCTGAGCACTGCTCATTAATTCTTTACACTCAACTTAATGCATAAACACAGTGTACTTAATTCAAGCTTAAATTTGTTTGCTCAAGCAAGCGAGCAAACTTTATTTACACTTTCTTAATGAAGCTTGATTTTCGATCAAAATTCAGCATATTTCTCTCTCATTAACTACAATTACCACAAGCATTAATTAACTTTTCTGATGAGCAGGCGAAAATTTTGTGAATGCACGAATTCAGCGTTTTGTCTTTGTTTGAGGAGTGTTTTTGTTTTACTTTCGTCCGAAAACAAATGAAACTAAACGCTTGTATATGCGAAAAAAAAAACAATATTCATTGTGCAAATACATTTAGAAATTCAAACTTCTGCTTTCTGCAAATCGTAAAAGTGATAGATTATTTCAGATGCTGAGCAAACTTATTTTCTGCAAAGTGTGGACTAATTTTCGAAGCGTTCAATTTTCCATCGTTTCGCTCAATACAAAAACATTGTTCTCCATATAATAGCTGTTTGAAAATAGAAGCGATTTTCTTACTACTTCTGACTTGATCGCACAATAATTTATCACCACCGACAGAAATGATTTATATGCTCAACATTGGCCGAAAACACTTGACATCTAGAAATAGGTGAAAAAATTTGTGCTCAAAATGCAAGATTTTCTTCTCACTTCTACGTTTCCAATTTTAAAGAGCATTGAAAATGATTTGAATTTGACAATTCAATGCTGAACAGATGGATGCATTTGTTTTTTCATTTTAAAATTTTTACTATTTTTTATCATTGCTTAAACTTTATGATTTAAATTTTTTAATGCTTATAATTGTTTAATATAATATCATAATAATGGTTAATTTATAATTTTATAAATTACTCAAGAAACTTTACAATAATTTACAAAAATCAAGCTTGAAACTGAATAAATCGGATTGAGGTGTGCTAAAAATGTTTTTCGTTGATTATTTGCCATAATTTAAACAAAATTATTTAATTTTAAGTATAAATTTTAAAAAAACTTACGATCTGTTAATGATTAAATTTTGGGGCTATGTACAACTTGATTGATATTTAAAGTGCTCTAACAAGTGAATCAATCGAATGGTTTCAGAGCTTTTCTTACAAAGGTTGGCCATAAACATTCAAATGTGGTATTAAAGCATCCAGAGTGATTTTATGCATATAGAGCTCATGTGAAGTTTATTAATGTGCAAACTTTATCATCAGTCTATGGGGAAATTTTTATTTTCAATGCTACATGAGACCGATTTCACAATTTTTAATCGGATTTTTGTTTTGATGATGCATATTTTTAAAACTTCATCTCTACCTTATTTTCTCTTAGATATTTTGGGTAAACTGGACAAAATAAAATATTTGTTATCTATCAACTAGATATCACGAAGGGTAATCAACATGAGGTTCATCAAAAATGCTTTCAAAAAAAAAATCAAATCGGATTAAAATCAATGAAGTTATTCACTGTTATTATTAAAAACAAAAATTTTCGCCATAGACATTATTATATGATTCATACGTGAATAAAACTTCGCACCAACTTTATGTGCATGAAAGCACTTTAGATGCTTTAATATTGCATTTGAATCTTATTATATTATTATCTTTTGTATAAAAAAAGCTCTGGAGCCATTCAATTGGTTCGTATGTAAGACAAACTTTCAAATTTCACTAGAGAAGATAAGGGTGCACCAGAACATCATATTTTCTCATGAGTAATTTGTGATTTTTTTCGTAGTTTGGAATAAAACGCTATGCTAGTTTACCGAATTATGAATTTTTGTGATTTATGTTATTTTCTTATCGCATTTGATGATTTCATAATATGTTTAAGCATATATATCGTACTAATAGTGCACTTGAGTAAAAATATAAATTTTTTATGGAATCAATAGAAAATTTGAAAGCCCATTAAATTTCTCTTTAATGTTTATATTCAGCCGATAATAGTTCTCTACAGTGAAAAATATTCAATAAATGAAATAGAAACTAAATTCTATTATAGAGCGCTTGATAAATTAAAAAAGAAATGAATTTTCAAATTATGTAAATTAAATTTATATTCGTAAATTCCTAAATTCAATTATAAATGGCAAAATAGCCATTTTTGAGCATAGAGTAAAATGAAAAAATTCAATTTCTTCATTTCATTTCAATTTGCGTGGAAAATGAAAACAAAATTTTCATAATAACTTATTCAATAAAAGTGATTTCATTGAAATTGAAAAGCGTAAAACGAAATCTAGCAAAAGAAGAAACAACAAATCGAAGTTCGAGCAAGAGCGAAAGCGAAATGAAAGCGGACGCAGAAAGAAATAAAATCACACACACAGGCATACACTTTGTTCATAATATGATGTCTAGAACCGAAAAAGAAATCTTTACAATAAATTTCATTGGAAACAGTATTTCCTTTTTACTCACATTGTTCCTAATAATATCAAATTTTTGTCGCGCGAAAGAACGCTAAATTAACTTCTGCAAACTGAATCTGTCTATCAATAGCCAAGAGAGAAAATGATTTTCAGGCTTTTTCTCTATCAAGTGAGAAACAAAATAACTTCGCTTTGCCCAATTTTACGATGATTTTATGCAAAAGATTGAAATATTCAGACTGTAAGTAATATGTGAATGGTAATACGCTGAGTCGCTTGTATAGTGAGATGTATGTTAAGTATATGAAATGACTTGAATTAAAAAAAGGAAAAATTTTTGAGCTAACTCGAAAAAAAAAGTTGATCTAGACTGTCTGAAAATTGAAACTACTCGAAAGCGTAAAATCTAGCGCTGAATGAGACACTCATTTACTTCATATTGATTGGCGGTATTCTTTAATGTACTGAAATAGGCGAGATTAAAAGTCTATGATGAGACATAGAAAAAAAGAAAAATTACAAAAATGACGAGTATTCGCTTATTTTCCGAAGGAGAAGGAGAAAAAGTTGTTTGAATCTAAAGGGAATTGTAAACGAAAAGCTGAGAGAACGAATAAAGTGGAGTGCGTAAATAATTCATAAAAACACAGAAGAGGAATAAGAAAACAGTTTTAAGTGTAATCGCTAAATCGCAGCCATTTAAAAAGAACAAATAATTGCCAGGTTGATATAGATTTTAGAGTTGAACGCGTATAGCAAACACCTTTCAAATGACATAGTTTATTAAGAAACTCGCGTATCACTTCGCGTACATTCCTTGTAAGTTCGTTTAATTAAAAAAAAGGAAAAATGAACTCAATATATTTTGAATACAAATTTTCCTCAAAGCTCATCGTGGATTTTGCGATTTAAATGTTGTTGAGAGAATAATGCAGCAAAAACAATACATACAGAGCGTTCAAAAAGTAAGTGATACAAAATTAAACTTTAAATAACTTTCAAACGACAAATCGAAAAAAACTCGATTTTTCACGAAAACAAAGATCTACTTTTCTTTTTTGAATGTTATTAATTTAAGTTGTTAATTAATGTCATTTTAGCGGTACTAAAGATTAAATTTAGGCAGAAAACGCTTCCATAGGAAAATCATTGAATTTTTTTGAGTAAATTAACAAT
>NCKU01003040.1:0-16495 GCA_003675995.1 Dinothrombium tinctorium | reverse complement strand
GAATTTATTCCGAAAGGGCCTATCCAACAATGCATACATTATTAGATAGGCCCTTTCGGAATAAATTCATTCAATTGATTGAGTTTCTTATTCCAGTTGAGTAAGAGAATCGGTAAATACAAAGCCGTCGCGACCTATTTTATTTCAGTAACTGTTTCAAGGCAACAGTTGAAAAGAATGTCTCTTGTAATTTTAGTTTACGCATTAATTCATCCTCCTCTCCAGTTTCAATCATTTTAATTGCTTTTCTATATAACATTTTGATGAAATTTTCTATTTGTCCGAAGAAAAAAAAAAAAATTAAACACGTCGCGTGCATCGAATTCAATATCTTTGAGTAATTTTTTTTTAAAACTTCAATAAGAAGAAAATCTTCAAGTTTCTGTTTACTTTGAAAATAAATTAACTTCGAAAATACTAAGTTAGCGGATTAGTTTAGAAAAAAATACTAAAAGGAAATTTAAAATTTAAATAATATTTTCAATTTTACATTTTCGCTCAGTTACTTTGCGCATCAAAATTTTTCTTTCTAAAACAGAAAATGCATTATTAAATTTTTAATTTTAAATCTTAATTTTTCATTCGAATACGTAATTAAACTCTCGAATGTTTAAACTTAATTCAAAAATTTTACAGGATTTTGCGCTTCAACGTGAAATGTCTGAATTTTTCATTAACCAAATTCTTTTGAGCGTCATTACATGAGAAACATGTAAATTTGATCATTTAAAATCTTCACGCTCGACTCATTTTGAAATAAAGAGCAAATAATTTCGAAGTGTGCCTAAAGGCAGAGTTATTCTTTTCAAGCGAATAAAGTATACCATAAACCACTATGTGCAATGATTACTGTACGAAAATAATTTTTTTTTTCATTTTCAATTTATGTTCTAAATTAAGAAAGAGATAAAATTAATATTTAAATAAAATCGCTTCTCTTGATGATGTTCTCGTAAGATCTGCAATTATGAAAATGTTCTCATTAGAAATTGCTAAAATGATTATCGTCTAATTATTTCAAAGGTTGAAATTGAAATTAAAATTCGAAAATCAATTTCACAATTCTAAATTTGTGAAAATCTGAAGAAATGAATTCAAGCTCAAATCATCTGCTTTTGTGAATCGGCGATTTAAATCACATAAATAAGCTAAAAGCACAAATTTAAAAAATATCGCATTTTTTGAGCTTATGCTTGAAAATTCGATTTATTTTCATGTTGAAATATGTCGAGTCGCAAGTAAACGATTTATCTTTGTGCAACTCGATGCTTTATTTTATTCGCTTTTAATTCTATTTTTGTTTAAGCCTAAAAATGTTCAAATGGTTATAAACGATGTAAAATCTAAAACTTGCACGAATATCGATTCTATTTTTTAAGATAAAGAATTTTGATAAAAATATTTAGGAATGTTAAAGAAGGTTTAATTTGTGCTCTTGAGAATTTGTGCGTTAGCTTGTGAAGAAAAGCCAGATTTCTATTAATCGAAAGTATACTTCGTCATGAAAGCCGAACAATTGTAAAGAGTTTGTAAAATTTTAATCAAATGATGAAATTCATCTCGATGTGATCACTGTTGTGCGCCTACACTTGAACTTCGTTTTAATGAATAATTATTTGCAGAAAAATTCGTTCATTTAATGCAGGAGCTCATAAAAAAAGAGGTTTATGATCAATCAATTGAGAAACGTGTTAATTCTTTTATCAAGTTGAATTTGTACTGCTATGGACAGAAAATTTTCAAATTGTTCCATTTCACAGGGAAGTTTGTTTCATGTGTAGGAAACTTTTATGCCCAAAGTAGCACACCCTTTAAATTAATTATTTCTTACAAAAGTTAAATTTATTTTTTAAATAGAAAAAATAATTGAATACAAAATGAAAATCTCTTATTCTGATTTACCGCTTAGGAAAATTCATTATAAATTTGTTTCGATTAAAGCAAACCAAATGAAAATTGCAAAAACTGATTTCAAAAAGAAGAAAGTTTCTTAATAATATAGTTGCGCGGAAGTTTATAAAATACACACGCATTTGTAGCATATAAAAGAAGTTAATTTCTTGCGCCAACATAAAGAATGATTGTCATGCAAAGTTTGATTGAATTCCGGCTGTTATCGTTCAACGCGTTTCCTCGTTGGAAATAAATTGAATTTTCTTTTCTTTTTTTAGTAGAGAGCGAATAAGCTTTTCATTTTTTTAAAACTAATTTTAAGAGAAGAATGTATTAAATTAAACGCTGGAAAATGATATAAATTACATTAATTCAATTGTTTTAATTAAATTTTTCCTTATATAAAAAGCAAAATTGGATCATCTGAATTGGCAAGGTTATTGATTTGTTTTTATCGTATAAAAATTGCCTATTCGCAAATTCCGAGTGATCACGCTGTAAATTTATTGACGTTATACACTTAATTCAATTTAAGCGGATAATCTTTGAAAAAAAGCGAATCAAAGCGACTCAATGAGATTTTATTTATTATCATAACTGAGCTTTCTTTTTGTTTAATTTAAAGATAAAAAGAAAATTCGAAGTTTAAATTCGTATCAATCTGTCAAGCTTTGCGAGTTGCTTTTCTTATTTTCAAAAAAAAAAGAAAAACAGAGAGATTAACTTTAATCCAGATATTAAATCTTCGTTATATTGTCATTTTAAAAGTGATCGAGAGCTGGTTTTAAAGGCGATAAAAATTTTTCTAGAACATAAAAGAAATTCAAAACGAAGTATATTTAGCAAAAACTTTTGATGATTTAATTTTTTTTTCTTCCTTAAAATTAAGAGAACGTAACTTTATCACCACATGTTTCGTCGATTAAATTGAAACTTTATTTTGCTGCGCAAGAGAAAATCTAATTAAGTTACAAGGGAATTGAAATTTATTCTCAAACTCGAATAAAACCAATATAAAACAATAAATTTACTTGTCACTTAAATACGGTAAAAGCAGCTAAAGAAGATAAGAGGATATCGAGCGCAGCTTATTTCGGTAAGTACTTACAACTCTATTGCAACTATTTTTCAATTCAAAATTCATTATTTATGACATTTCAAAAAGATTAACGACTGCTTAAGCTCACAATATACTCTTCAACTGCTAATGTGTGTCTTAAAAATAAGGTTGAAGATGGAATTTTTTGTTTGTAATTTCTTCTCGTCACACAATTTCTCTTTAATTCGCTTTCTATTTTAAATACTAAAAGTAAATACAAATGGGAAGATATTTGAACAGGTAATGTTTACTTGAAATCGCGAAAACTCTTTTATTGTGCGGAGAATTTTTTTTCTTAGCAAACGAAATGCATTTTCTTATTTGCTCAACAAAAGAAAGACGATCGACTGCAATATTCGCGTACATTTTGAGCGATTCGTGTTTAACGAAAACACTTAACCCCGTTTATGTGGTATGAATAATGAATTTTGTTGTCGCATAGTGCAAAACTGATGTCAAAAATCGTAATATAAAACCGTAATAAAAAAATCCCATCGTTATAGAAACCGAAACGGGTTAAAAATTTTTGTCCTGTTCCGACCGTATTCCGTCTCGTCCCATTCCGTTTTACCGAATCCTGTTCAACCCATGTGCACTAATTAACTTATATCACTAAGACCATAAAAATTGGTGCAAAATTTTGTGACGTGCACTTTAGCTACAATTCCACTTCTCTCAACACAGTCATAGTACGAGGAGTTTACACTCGTAAATCTTCTTGCTTCGCGCTTGGCAACTGCAGTAGATGACCAACTCGGCTATCGCCAATGCGATAGCAATTATTGTGCAGAAAAACACTACGCTCAATGAACATAGAGAGCCTTTACTGTTAGCAACTTTAATCGTCGCTTCAACGGGCTCAGCACAACCGTTTGCTTCTCTCAGCGACATTCGTACGTGTATTCACCTAACTTTCTCAGGTATTTTATAAAACCTTTTAATTTGTATTTATGTATTAGTAAATAACAAAATCGCTTTTTTAACCATAAAATCCATTGCGAATCAATCGAACTGAATTATTGTGACACTAAGCCCCGAGACGTTATAATCTTGTGAAAATTTATCGATACAAATAAAATAAAACAAAATTTATTGAATATTTAATTAATAATTAAATCAAATAATAAGACGATTTTTATTAAGCTATCAAGAAAAACGGAATCTTTACTCATGAAGCATATTTATCTGTAAATTCAAGAATAGAAAATGCTATACTAAAATGCTTAGAGAGACCAAAAGGGAAATTTTAAATTAATTTTACTTCTAAATTGTCTTGTTTTAGTATTTCTTCGACATAAGTTTTCGTATGAGTGCAATAAACTAGAAATTTTGTAATGTAATTGTGTATTTAATCACAAATGTGATGGTGAAATTATGTGTATTCAATTGTATAAAATCGCTTTAAAATTATAACTTTTAACAAACTAGTAAAAATGACGAAATCTCAATTATGAATTTTTTACGATATAACTTTTTATATAAAAAACAACACAAAATCATAGGATTTTACCCCTCTTACCAGGAAAGGTTATTTGAAGTCCGGCTCAGATTTTGTGCATGATGGGTGTGGGTGTTTTTGTGAACTTTGTATGTACAAGATTTAATATAAATACAATGTTATGATATTCATTTTTGCATTAGCGAAAAGATATCGAAAATTTGTTTAAAAGATATTAAATTTAAATGGAAAATTTAAACTTTCAAAGTAAAGATAAGTACAGTGGCAGTTATGCCGATCATGGAACGAAATCGTGAGAAACCGAGCCCGAAGGGCGAGGGTTCGAATCTAGAAATTTTCAAGTAGAAGAAAAATTTTTGCAGTATTAAAAGGCAAAAATTTAAAACCCTCGCAAAAATTTTACACTTCTGCCTATATTTGATTTATGTTTGCTCTACGCTCGACACCACTCAGCCAATGTGGTTATCGTTACCTTCAATGTTTAAAATTTATATTTAAATTTAATATCTCAAACTTTAATAATTCAATTTTTGAATGCAGTTCATAAGCTTCACATAATTTAGATGTGAATTCTTAAGAATATTCTATTTGATATGATTTGGTGCAATTTTTGTGATTTCTGTGATTTGGTGCTACATTGTCAAATTTGGTGAATTTTGGTTACAAAATTTTAAAGAACATTTATTAAGTCATTTAGTTAGTTGATTTTTATATCAATACAGATTAAAGCATTAAAAAATAAAAATTTTGGCGCAGCACCAAAATCAACGACCCTATTTATTATTTATTGCTTTCAAAATTCTTGAAAAATTAAGCAAAATTTATTAAGATGTTGAGCTAATAACCAATAACGCATTCAACTTTTCTGAATTTTGATCGGTTCCGATTTTGTTAGATTGAAAAACTAAAATTTCGCGAACTTCTTGCGCTAGTAGCAGCTATGGAAGACTTTGAAGGTTAAATAAGTTTTCGGAAAAAAACGGGATAAGCACTTTTCCCGAACCCGTGCCAAACCCATAGGCATTTTCGGAAATGGGACGTGCTCGGATTTCCCGTTTCCGGTCTCAATACGGTGAAAATGTTGCATTATGTTAATTGGAGATTTTGCCATTCCATACAACTCTACTTGATAGGTGATTGATTATTTTTATAGCAAAATAACTTCTAGGAAAAATTATGTTTACCTTCGAACGATGCTTTACAACAAACGACAAAAATATTTACACATTATATAGTAGCCGCAATTAAAGCTGATCACCATTTTTCACCTAAATGACCAACTTTATATGCGCATCTATAAACGAATAAGATTGAATAAAAGAAAAGCGTCTATTAATCGTAGTAAACAAAGATATTATAATGTGGATATATTAACATTTCATCCATCTATTTCTAAGTAGTTTGACATGCTGTCATTCGTTTCTTAAAGAACACATCATAATTCATCGCTGCGTAAATCAGTGGATTGATGCCGGAACTGCTCCATGCCAACCACGAAGTTACTTTGAATAATGCGCTTGGATTTGAAATACACTTCGGGAAGAAATGAAATAAAAAATATACAAGAAAGTAGGGTGTCCAACAGAATGTAAACACGCCGACGATTATTCCCAGCGTGAGTGTCACTTTCATCTGCTTATGACTTATGACATCGGCCGCGGTTTGCTGCGAATTGAGTTTAACGTTTCGCAAAGGTTTATTTTTCATCGCATTGCTCGGCGTGCGTATGGCAAATATCTGTGTGATGGCGATTTTATATGTTTTGTAATTAACGATAGTCATTACAACGAACGGAATGAAAAATATAAAGATAAATATGAAGAGCACATAGCACGGATGGTGCGGATTCGATTGGCAGCGAGGCGAGTTCGCGTTCCACTTCCAAACGGGCGAGATTTGGTGCGCGATAAGCGGCGGCAAGCTGAGTATGAAAGCGATTAGCCAAATCAAGTAAACCGCAATGCACGTATGTTTGCTTTTCATCTTCATATTGTGCGCAATGGGCGATCGCAAGGCCCAGTATCTGTCCACGCAAACCGCGCACATATTTAATATAGAAGCGATGCACGTAAGCGAGTCGAGAAATTGCCAAACATGACAGTAAACTTGACCGGAGATCCAACGACCGCTCGTTAAAATTAACACTGCGAATGGCATCACGAAAATGCCAGCGATAATGTCAGAAACGCACAGCGAAACAATCAATACTTTCACTGGCTTCCGAGTCGAGAAGTGAATGCTTTTAGAGCACAAAAAATAAATAACGAACACATTTGCCGAAATTACTTCTAAACACAAGAGAAAAAGCAATGAGTAAACATAATTGAATGAGGAGTTGTTCGCTGAACCGAGCTCAGTTTCATTCATTCTTTAGCATCGCTTCTGCAAACTTGAATCTGCAAGCAACAATCTTCGCGGTGTTTTCATCAATTTGCGTTCAAACATTTTGGAAAAAAGCGAATCACAAGAGGAAACAATGCAAACCAAAAGCGTTCGAAGGTTAAAATTTTGGTTTCACTTTGCACTTTTCATCGTCGCGGAAATGTATTCGAAAAATATGGTAACAGTTAAGAAAAATTCAGTTGCATAGTTATCGCACAAACTCGCGTTGCCAACATTCTTCGATTTTTAATTCTTTCTTGTAGCAGGTTTCTAAGACGTTTACGTCAATGAAAACAGACGATGCGTTTCGTTAAACGAAAACATTTCGCATTTTATTATTATTATTTCAAAAAAGATGTGCAATCAATCAATTTGAACATATTGGTAAAGCTTTTCTTCTAAAATTTTTACTTTCTTAAGTGCAATCGTATTCGAACAAAAGGAGAGAATTCACTCAATGTAAGTATTACAGTTGTTTATCGTCTAGAATTTATTGATGAAAATTTTTATCAAAGTGTTCTATTTATGAACATGTTAATGAAGATTAATTAACATCTCATAATAAATAAAAAAGGTGGTCCTCTTTAAGAATTTATTTATACACTAAATCCAGCCCAAAATCATGAATATTTGATGATCTTATTTTGACGCGCATTCGGCCCTGTAAATGATATTGAAGTTAGAAAAAAGAATATAAAGAAAGAAACGATAATCAAGAAAAAATCGGCGGCGATTTTGGGCTGAATCCCATCGAAAAAAGAACAAAACCAAAATTTCACGTTCATTATTTTTTGTTATAGCGGCTAATTTTGCCGATAGAATTGCTCAGCAGGGGGATAAGCAGAGGAGGAGGGAGGATAAGCACGAACAGTTGAAGAAGCATTGTTATTGTTAGTACGAGGAAGGCGACTACTGAAAAGATTGGGTGGAGGAGCAATCGACGCATAATTACGTCTAGGAGCAAATGAATAGCCGTAATCTTTACCATTTTCATAATTAAATCTTTTATGATTGTGAGGACCACCCTCAAAGTCACCCTTTCTTTTGCCTGAATCCTTAGGTACGTATCCCCATCTTCTGTATCTATCTTTTCCACTTCCGCCTTTACCCATATCGGCAATTGAATACAGCTGAGGATTAATCATTTGATTCGCTTCTCGAAGAACTCCAATTAAGTCAGTGGCTTGTTTACAGTTGCCCTTTGTGAAGAATGTGTAAGCAGTTCCTTTGTTATTACGACGACCTGTTCGTCCAATTCTGTGAACATAATCTTCTGAACAGTTAGGATAATCGAAGTTGATGACATATTTGATGTCTTCAACATCTGATAATAGGAACAAAGGATTTTGATGTTACATATAAAATATTGTGATGGATATTTTTGACAGATTTTCGTTTGTAATACACCCCTCAACACTTACCGAGACCGCGAGCGGCAACATCAGTAGCTACAAGAATCGGCGCTCTTCCCGATTTAAATTCTAAAAAAATATCAATTCAATAACAAATAAAGAATAAAAGAAATACAACCTTTTAAAACCCAATCTCTTTCTGGTTGACTTTTATCTCCGTGAATACACATTGCGGGCCATCCATCAGATCTCATTTGTTTGGTCAACTCATCAACCTTACGTTTTGTTTCAGCGAATATAATAGTCTTATTTTCCTTTGATTCTGCCAATATTTCGGGCAAAAGACGAAACAATTTCTCTTTTTTCTCGTTTTCATCACAAACATCAACGATTTGAGTGATGTTGTGATTGGCGCAAAGACTTAACGCTCCAATGTTTATTTGAATGTAATCAACCAGAAAGTCTTCAGCAAGCGATCGAACTTCTTTAGGCCAAGTCGCTGACCACATAAGAGTTTGACGATTAGTGGATGGGATTTGAGATACAATTTTACGAATTTGAGGTTCAAAACCCATGTCTAACATACGATCGGCTTCATCGAGAACTAAATAGCTAATGTTAGAGAGACTAATTACATTGCTCTCTAGAAAGTCGATCAGTCGTCCGGGTGTAGCGATAATCAATTGGGGACTCATTCGATTAATATCTCGAACCTGAGGCCCTTTGGAGGCACCACCAAACACACAAACGCTTCTAACATAATTGTTACACTGCTTGACGACATCTTGAATCTGTTGCGCCAATTCGCGAGTGGGAGCCAAAACCAACGCCATTGGTCCATAATCTGAATACATCGTTTGTATCATTTTTCCCCAAATCGAGTGCACACGAAATACCGCTTACCAGTTGCACGCGTCCGACGTTAGCGAGACTTCAGACGAAAAAGTAGGTTTCATCCCTTCGTCCGATCGAAGTCTTCGACGTCCGAGGGATGACTGCAGTTCCTTTTCGTCCGGAAGGGGGAAGGAATTCGTCCCGCTCGGCATGGCGTCCCATTTTGAGACGTCTCTCCGACGGAACGCCTTTTCGTCTGAACGTCCCTGAGATACAGACGCGACGAGACAATTTAAGCGGAGTCTCGTCAACAACACTATGCTTACCTCTGCGTTCGGCGGGCTGTCCGTCAATGTGAATGAATGCTGGAAGCATGTAGGCGAGCGTTTTGCCACTTCCGGTTTGCGCGATGCCTACCAAATCGCGACCAGACAAAGCAATTGGCCAACCCTGCGCCTGAATTGTAGTTGGCTTCGAATAACCGTTTCGCTGAAATGATTCCACTACTCCTTTCGGCCAATTGTAATCGGTGAATTGAAACATCGGTTTTGGCACACCGACTCCGTGCACAGTGATCTCTTCTCGACGATAATACTCTTCGATCTCTTGAGGAGCGCGGCGTTTGGCCGCTTCGCACTCAGTGTAAAACTCTTTTATGACCTCAATATCACCAGGCGCAGACGGCGGCGGGCCGTTGCGGAAACCTGAACGCGCGCCTCTACTGCTTTGATAGCGATTCGACTGATTGCCCGATCGCGAGTTCCCGTAACCGTTCGATGAGCGATAGCTGCTGTAACCATTACTCGCTGCTGCGCCATTTTGCGAAGAGTAGCCATTACTGAATCCACTGCAAAGAACACACAATGGATTCATTGACCTTTTCGTGGCAAGAAAACGTAATTGAAAACTTACCCTCGCGTTGACGGTGTTCGGGGCTTCCCATAGTTTCCATTTGCTGCTTGGTTCATTGTTAGAAATGAGATTTGCTTTTTTGAGACAAATTCGGATAAATCGAAGAAAAGAAAGGTGAAAACGTTTTCTTCGACTAAAATGCTGCGTTTAAATGGCAACTCGCGATCGACGCATGCGTTTTCCTCTTCATCACCGATGATTCGATTTCCGCTTTGCTCAACCGGTTTTTCGGGACCGTTTCTCACGTGCGTCTTCGCTTGTCGCGAATGTTGTATGTAGTGAATGGTCGCATTCAAATGATTGAGTTCATAATTAACGAATCGCGTATCGCTCGATTTGAATGCTTTGAAAGCAGAAAATTTATTTTTAACATTTAACAATTGTACAAAGTGTAAGGCATAACTGCCCGTATCATTTTAAAGTCGAACGGTGTTCTGTAAATGCAACGAAAAAAGCATAAATACATGGAGAATTTGTTTAACTTTCGGAAACGGATCTGAACGGGACGAATATTATTTAGTCTTGTCATCTTCTTTTTAAGAGAAAAGTCAAAAGCGTAATTTCACTAAAATTTTAACAACTTTTTTGGTGTCGGTGATAGTTTTGTCAATTTTTTATCTGTTGAAATTTAGATTTAAAAATAAATTTGAGCTAATGAATGATAATAATTTATAATTTTATTTTCACACTGTTTAACTTGTTAAAGGCGAAGAATTCAATTTTTAATCCTATAAATTTCTTTTAAATTCCTCTGGCGACAGAACGATGATACAGTGCCGATTTTTTCGATTGTGAATCGAAATCTCAAATGACATTTATCGGGTTTGTTTTCTGCTTTAAAAGTCATGATATATACGTAAAAGAAAATTTTAAATCTATTATATTCTATGTTAAAAGATCTAAAAGTCAAATTTTCAGTGCAATATTTATATTTTTAAAAAACAGTGATTAAAGTTTAAATAAATAACTAATCTCGAATAAAGAACTTCTGCTAAAGAGGGCATTCTTATTTTTCCATTTAATTCTTCAGATATCTGGGAAAGTTCCTTACATTGAAATAAAAAATGTTAACAAATAATTAGAAAAATATAAACATTAAATCTATTGAAAAACTAATTATCTTTTCAATTGCAATGGAAAAAAGAATAAATAAAAAAGCGGTGAAGTTAAAGAAAAATTTCATTGTGATCATTGATTGAAAATTATTTATCAAGTATAGTATTTGAGACGAAACATTCTTAATTTAGACACACACCTTATCTTTATCGCCAATAATTCAGCCTCTCTATATTTAAAAAGCCAATCATCATTCGCTGAAAATTAACATTTGGGAAGATTTTCATTAGAAAAGTGTGTTTCACATTTCAATGGAGTTGAAATTCATACATAATCTCAATGTCGATGAAAGATTAGGTGTTTTATAAAGTTCAAAAGTTTGAGCATCTATATCTCGCTTACAAGGAATCTATTTTTTGTGCCCGTTCCCGATTTCAATGAAAATTGGTATGAAGATAGATCTTCATTAGTGTATTAAGAATTATCCCCATCATAGGTGCGAATTTTGCGCGTGAAGCAAGTTATTCGCGTGCAAACTTTAACATTAAGTCTATGGCGAAATTTTTTTTCGATTGCGGGCCTAAACTTCAACCGATTTTCACCCGGTTTGTTTTAGGTGTTTAAACTCATTGTGTGCTATATATAATTATTTTTTTTCTCTATAGTTAGTATTGTTAAAATTTCCTAAAAGCAATTTTTCAGTGCTTTGATACAGAATTATGAGACATCTTTCATAAGATAGAAGTTGAATAGTACTTTCATTTAAAATAAACCGGGTGAAAATCAGTTGAGGTTTAGGCCTGCAATCGAAAAAAAAATTTCGCCATAGACTTAATGTTAAAGTTTGCACGCGAATAACTTGCTTCACGCGCAAAATTCGCAACTATGATGGGGGTAATTCTTAATACACTCATGAAGATCTATCTTCACACCAAGTTTCATTGAAATCGGGAACGGGCACAAAAAAATAGATTCCTTGTTAGTAAAAAAGCTAAAATTATAAAAGTTTTCCAATAAACACAGCGCGTGAAGTCAAAATGTTGACAATTAAATTATCGAATGCATTATAATTTGCATCTTCGCAAGAAATCATTAAAAAACATTTAATACTTTAAAATAAAAAGTTTTTCAAATTAAAAAAGTTTGATTTGTTCAAAAATTGCTTATGTTTTGCGATCGATGATGTGTTTTAAAATACAAATTTTTACAATTAAAAAATAATTTAAAAAACAAAGTTTTCTAACATTTAGCACCTAATTAATTCGTTTTTATTAGCGTTGCAAAATCACTTTTCCTGCTGAAAAAGAAACACAAGATAAAGAATTTCTTATGTAATTTCCTAAATAAATTCATTTAATTAATTTATAATGTGCAATCATTTTTAAATATACTTTTTAACTTGATAATTTTATCATTTATAAAAACCTACGAGAACGTAAAATTTAAAACGTAAATAAATTTACATAATTGCAAAACACTTTTTAAAACAAATAGAAGGGTGTAGGGGTCTGTCGATATTTGCACCAAGTTTTTTGAATAACTTTTAAAATAAAACTTAAAGAAATCATTATTCCATATTTTTCAAAAAGTCTAATTCTTCAGCCTTTAATTCATTTCATTGTATAATTAAGAAAATTTTTTATAATTGAACTTGGTGATTTTTTTTATTATTTTGATTCAATTTTTTCTCGCTTGATTTAAATACCAATATTTAAATTCATTTTTAAATTGATAATAACTTAATTTTTAACTTGTTTATTGTTTTAATTTTGAGACATAAAAATTGTTGAACTATTTGACTTTTTAATAACTTTAGATACGAGCAAATGGAGTAAAAAAATGAGATATTTTTCATTTTTTTATTTTTAAGATGGATAAAACGACAAATTTTCTTAATTTTTTTTAAATTTCTTAGATATTAGAAATAGGTAAAAAAGGCAACGAAAACTTTGCTTATGAAAATGATATACGATAATGCGATATATCGTTATTTTACGAAAGAATTTATCTAATGACATTATGGTATAAATATTATAATACGTATATTATCTCATCATCATAGATACTAATATTGATCTCTTTAATAAAATTATGTGGTAAATCACATTAATAAGATATGCAAATATGATAATTAAGTTAGTAAGATGAATTTTCAGCGATAAGCTTCCTTTATATTCCGAATCATATAAATACATATATTCTCTTTCAAAAAAGTTTCATGTTTCATGTTTGACATTCATGTCAAAAAAGTTTAGAAGAAAATTTTTCAAATTGACTTGATTAATCAAAATCAATCTTTTTGACTATCTATTCAATAATATTCTAGTAAAATTGAAAAATGACTAAATTCGAGCCTGTTTTTCAATTTAGAAGGTACGAATTTGTTGGGTATCAAAAGCGAAGAAATTGTTTAGTTTGAAACGAAAAAAAAACTGGAAAATTACTTTCAAATTTTTTACAAAGAAAACAATGCTTAAATAAACAATAACAAGCATATAAAAATATTTCATTATAAAAAGCATATAAAAAGTTCTTTAAAAAACAAACCTGATTAAAAATCAGACGGGATGTCAGCAAATTAAAGTATAAAATTTTTCCATACACTTTATCATAAAGTGCGCTCGTAAATAAATTTTTTACACTAATTTTTGTCTCAATGATATGAGCAATTCTTCGTAAACAAATAAAATTCTATCTACTTTGTAAAAAGTTTCATTGAAATCTAGATTAGGCATTAAAGTAAGTTTTGTTGAAAAATTTTACGTCCATTTAGTGTCAATCGCAAAACATTTTATTGTCGATCACTTCAATTTCATTGTATACAATGCATTCTTATTAAACGCAAAGCATAAGTGAATATGTTCAGATGCATTTAAGATTAAATTAATAAATAGAGAAGAAAGAGAATGTGTATACGCTTCTGTACAGTTTAACTTAAGTTGTGTTTTGTTTTCACCTTTTTAGTAAATGATCATCAAATAATTTTCTCGAGTTTTCTGCCGTAAAAGGGAATTTTTTTTTAACTTGCAAAACTAAAATAGAAAAATACTTTATCTAGCATTGAACACGAATCACGTCGCAAAAGGAAGTCGCTTGCACTGATCGTCTGCAGATTGCATATAATTTTTAATTTTGTTGCCAACTGCTCTCAACTATAAAAGTTCGAGCAAAACAAATTTCGAACAGTCGAAAACAAGTGGCGAACGCTTTACGTGCTAAAATGGCAAAACTTCATAGAGTCGCTTTACGCCCGACCAGCAATTACTGGGATTTGTTCGATGTGCCCCAACGACTGTTCGATCAGCACTTCGGCATTGGCATCGATGATGAAGAATTCTTGTCGATGATGATGTTTCCTCGATTTCAACGCCATTTTTTACGGCAAATGAGTAGAATGGATCCGAAATATGGTTTGAGCGAAGTGAAGAATGATAAACACGAGTTTCGAGTTCAGTTGGACGTTTCTCACTTCAAACCTGAGGAACTGACTGTGAAGACATTGGACAACAATGTGATTATCGTAGAAGGCAAGCACGAAGAGAAACCTGATGAACACGGTTTTATCAGTCGCCAATTCACGAGAAAGTATATGCTGCCGCGTGATGTGCAAGCAGATAAAGTGGTGTCTTCGTTGACACCCGATGGAATGTTGGTGATCTCTGCTCCGAAGTTGGCCGTCGAAGCAAGTGCCAACGAGAAAGTGATTCCGATTAACGTTGGATCAGCTTCGCATGAGGCAATAAAAAATGCTTAAATGCGTTTTTCATATTATAAAATTTATGAAATGAATTGTTGATCAAGCAAAGAAGTTAAAACGCAAAAATAAAACTTTTTAAAAAATAATTTACAGCTTCTTCAAATTGTTTTTATTAACATTTGTTCATATCATTTCATATTTCAAATATCTCGCTAGCTACGCGGAGAAGACTAAATCAAATGTTTGCAGTCTCGAAAAAATTGTTTACAAATTTACTCACTTGATGATTTTATCATTTGTTGACTCGACGTTTTAATTGCGCCCTTGAAAAATAACTGCGTTTCACGCAAATAAACGCAATCAATGCCTTAGCTGCAACTAGCCAGCTACATGACAGCTAAGTTCAATGTTTTCTCATTTTTTAAACATCCGCAAAGAATGCGTTTTTCTTTGTGGAGCGAAAATTTCATCGATTTCATCTTTTATGACGACATTATGTAGCTAATTTTATTATCTTTTGCAGCATAATTTATCATGTAAGCATTGTGTCATGACTGCTATATTCGCTCAAATTCAAGCAGTGACTACTATGTTAAATCGATATTAAAAAAACTTTTCACTTTTTGTTGATTCGTTGATACTTTGATGCTCAAAACAAACGTTCGTTTTTGGCTGCTTGTGTGATTAAATGAAATTTGAATATTTTTTAATGATGTTTGTGACAAAATACATATTTTTGGATACACTTTTTCTTTATTAGTCTTTGATTACATTTCAGATAAACACATTCAATACGAGCCCACATTCAATGCGATCAGATTGTGTTTGCGCTTTTTAAAATCTTCAGCTTTGCTTGACAAAGAGTTTTTATTGTAAAAAAGTTTGATAAAAATAAATTACTCAAGCTGAAAAATGTTTTTAACTGTGTTCCTATCCGATACAGTTTCGAAAAAAAATTTGTTCTCTGATCGACCATATCTTATCACTAGGGCTCCAAATTTGTCGTAAATTTTTTCAAAATTATGTGGGTGATTTGTGATGTTATTTTTCGTTTTTTGTGCATTTTTAACAAATATTGTTTAAAGAAATGAATTATAGTATATGGACTTTTATTTACTTAAATTATGGGGCAAAAAAGATATGCGATCGTCATGTATAATAGACTTATACATTAAAAAAGATCTTTCGACGGCGACTGTCACCAAAGGTGCAAAAATAACTTTCGATTTATGTTCAAAGTTTTTTCTTCAGACGTAAAATCAAAAAGATGCTGATTTTTTTAAGTGAAATCTCTAATTTTTGCAAAGGTCTTTCAAATTTTGATCTAACTTCACTCAAAATGTTAAGTGGCTCAATGAGAGAATCCTGTATATTCCAGACGTTGTACAGCGCTAGGTAAAATTCATAGTGCCTGAGATCGATGAGCTTATTGTGAATATCTTTTATAAATAATTTTGAAGCAGTCTTTTTCAGTTATCGAGGCCAAAACCTAGCGCGAAAATATTGTTCAAAATTGATCGAAATTGTTTTTTAAATTCAGAAAGAATACAAAAATGTAAAATTTTTTTCAAAAAAGCTAAAACTGAAATAAAATTTTAAATTTCTTATTTCTTGAATTTGAATTTGAATTTATTTCTTTTAATATGGTAATACATAACATGTTGTATTCCATTGTTCACCAAGAGATCAAATGATTTTCACAAAGTTTTAAAAATGAAGAATTAAACACATACTCTCTTATATCCCGTGGCAGATGATTAAATAGTTTAATGCAGTGAATCAAAGTGTTCTTATTGCTTAGTTTAATTCTG
>NCKU01003039.1:0-16496 GCA_003675995.1 Dinothrombium tinctorium | reverse complement strand
AAAATAAATGACTCAATCAATTTTGTATTAATTACTTAGTCAAAATAATTTTCAATCTGTTCAAGTAACAAACTTTTCGTGACTATTTTGAATCATTTTTTCTTTGAATGAGTTTTTAAAATTTGCTTAAAATTGCATAAATATAATGAAATAAAATATGAAAATTTGTGTAAAATAAGAAAATGAAAAAATTTTTTTTCGCGTTTCTTATGTCGCTTCTTAGCAAGTGATGTGTGATGTGGAAGAGAGAAACTGCAGGATTCAGTGTAAATCCAGCGAGATTTCATTTTGTGAAATGAAGTGATGTTTTCACTCTGTGTTCGGTTTACTTTTCCTTCTCTTCTCCATCTCTCTCTCTCCCTTGCTCTCTTTCTCTATTTCTCTCTCGCTCTCTCTTTGCTTCATTTAAACACAATCAAATGTCAACAAAACATCGCTTTTGTGGCAATAACTTTGCTTTAGTTTTTTACTCTCTATCTCTCCATCTCGCTTTCTGTTCTCAATCTTTTCATTTTCGACGAGTGAAAATCGAGATAGCGATGTGTGTGTGTGAGTGTGTTTTTTTGCTCTTACATTAATTTTGATATCACATAGTTAAGAAAAAACAGCAGACTTCTGCTTTTTTTAAAGATCAGCTTTAATTAAGCTTTTCTTCTTTTTTTAGCTTATTTGAATTACATGATGTGTGTGTGTGCTCTGTCTGCAATGTTACAGTTCATCTAATGTTCTTTTATTCTGCTTTCAACGCTGAGTTTATCAAAATAAAATAAAAAATTTTTTACGATTGCTTATTTACTCGACTGTAATTCGATTAATTTTTCTATTCGCGTGCGTGTACTTATGTGTCACAAAATAACTTGATCAATTGCGCTAAACTTGACCGAAACGCATTCCACCGTCGACGATCAATAATGTACCTGTTGCCCACGAGCAAGTGTCGTCCGAAGCTAAAAAGACGATCGCTTTGGCCACATCGTTCGCGTTCGCCGATCGTCGTAATGCGCTTTTAGAGGCTAAAAAAGCTTCGAATTTTCTCGCACTTTCATCGCTGAGTTGCATCTCTTCGATTGATTTTGTTCTCACGAATCCTGGACTGAAAAGATAAATCAGTCAGTTGAGAAAAAATTAAATAAAAAAGTTGAGATTATAATATAAAAAAAAAACTTTTTTTACTTTAAGATAATTTCCGTTTTTGAAATAACTTTTTAATTAAAAAAAAACTTTTCGCTTAACATTATAATATTAAATATTATATTTACAAGCAAAATCGATTTTTGTTCTTCACTAATGCTGCACTATTAAAAACTGAAATAGCAGCGAACAATGAATGATATCGCGAATTTTGTATAAAGAGAAGTTGTCGATTTTTTTTTTGAAAACGACTTTCTATAAAAGTTAATAATGCGATGTGAATGTATAATTAAATATGAAGCTGCTAGTAGTAATAACAAAAAAAAAAAATTGCTTTAAACATAAAAATTTAGTAATGAAAAGCTTAATTAAATAATATTGAAATTAATAGCTTCGTACGCGCATCGATGAACTTTATAATTAGCATTTTATTATTATGATCATCATCATCGCATTTTTTCTTATTCTTCTCTCGACGCATTGAAAAAAAGTGCTGCTGCATATATTTTTAAATTAACATAAGCGATGTTTTCAATGAAAGAAGAAGTAAACTTCGATGAACGTATACGTTTCAATGCTTTACTTGTGTGCATCCTCTTTTGTCGTCCGATGAGAAAGATGAAGAAAGTGAGTGAGTGAGTGAGTTAGAGAGAGAGAAACGGTTAATTTGCGCCATTTGTCGAGTGGAAGAAACAAAAGGAAATTATCGCGGAAATAATTTAACCCTTTACGGACTGACATTCACTAAGCTTTATTGGATAATGGATAGCACAATGGACAAATGTTACTTTACGTGTGCAGCGCGAAATAAATAACAAAAAGAGAAAGGCGAACAAATGGATATAAAAGCGTAGCTAAATACAAAAGCATAGCACTTTTCTCACTTGTTAGTATGTATCTGCTAAATGACTAGCTAAAGAGAGAGAGAGAAAAAAATTACGAATAAACAAACGCTTTGCTTGTCGAATTAAGTTCCGCTTTTAACGTTGAATGCGCTATTACACTTTTCTCCTATGTAGAAAACAATTCTTTACACTCACTGAATTCAACCAATTTTCACTTTATTCATAATTACAAAATAATGTCATTAATTATCGATTGTGTGCTTAGTTAATTCTTGTTCTAAAGAGCAGAATGACATTTTTTTTGCGAAGATACGATTATACCTAAAAATTATGTAAATGTGTAGCGATAAAAATGAAGCGCAAACCGATTTTTAATGCGTGCGTAGTTTCTTTAGACACGCAAAAGTGTAAAATCAATGAACAAGATAGGCGCTCACTATATTTCAACCATTTTTTCTTCATTATGTGAAGTAAGAAAATTTAATTTTTTTAATGCTTATGCCATGTAAAATGATTAGGAATGACGAACATAATTACGCTCATATATTATGGTTATTTAGAATATATTATAATTATAATTATGATTTAGACTTATATGAATGCTAATTTTAAATTTTATTTTAGTTGTTTCTTTCTACTTCTTCTTCGTTTTCATTACAATACACGCTTCATACTCTAATTTAGTCTCATAAGATAAGAAATAAAATGACTTCGATGAGACACTTTTTATTTAAGCGAATATTTTGAATAATTTTTTATCAGCGAATGGCTTCTTTTGAAAGCGCATCTTAAATACTCGCGAGCAACTTAATTTAATTAAATCAATCACGCAAACGTACGCATTCAATTATATTAATCCGAATTTTTAGTGGCAACTTCTTCAACTAAAATTCAACTGTAGACATTTTCATTTGTGCATCGAGCGTTCGAAGTGCTGTCGTACAAGAGTACATAGTGCGCATTGCAATCGCTGTTTAGATAAATATGCTCTAGATTTAATTAAAATGCTTTAAATCAACTTTTTAAACGATTGCTTTTATCATTAATTCATTAACGAAATGTAAAGAAGAAGAAAACGAGAATCGTTTCGATTCATTTCGATTCACACTTACTTCACACTATTCACTCGAATGCGTTTTGGGCCTAGTTCAAGCGCTAGGCAGCTGGTCATCATGTCTAACGCAGCTTTGGTCATGCAATATACTGTCCAATTCAGCATCTACAATAGATAAGTAAATCTAGAGAATTAAGTCAATTCATTAAGTCACTTTAATTAAATTTCTCTTAAAAACTTTATTTTGTTTATCTATATCTGCTAAGCAATTAATTGAAATAAAAAATTTTCAATGAAACGCGGAATTTGCAGTGGAAAAATATGAACATTCCTGCACTCGATTGGAATACCTGCAAGAATCGAAACGTAATTGAACTCAAGTCATTCGCGTAGTTCGCGAGCTTTTCTTATTTATAATTCGCAATGATTTCTTTCTTGAGCAAAATTTATTTTGCTCGAAGCAAATTCACAAAAAATTTTCTTCATTTATGAATTTTTTTTTATTGAAAAATTTTTCATCTCGAACATCTTTTTTTTGTATTTCTTTTACGAAGTTTTTTAAAAACTAAAAATTTAATAAAATTCCAACTCATTTAAAGAATATTTTCACTCACTAGTAAAATATTTTCAAGACGATTCTACCATGGAAATGTGTTCTCGTGGCAGTTTGCATTTGACTAACATGCTCACTCTAAATTTTTCGAGTTTAAATTTCAAAATGCAAATAGAAGAATAATAAAAAAATTTCGGCTTCATTTTAGCCATAACGATACGCGACTGAAAACTATTTGATAAGAGATTAAAAATAGTTGTGTGCCAAACTTCTTAAATTGTCAAATTTTTTTGTCCAATTAAAGTTCTGCACCTTTAAAATTCAAAATTATATTTTCATTCAAGTTTCAATAAATTGTCAAAAATTTTTTCTAATTTTTGAAAGTAATTTTTTGAATTTCAAAATTTAAATTAAAAAAGTAAATTTTAAGAGCTTCCTTTGAGAAATGAAGAAATGGCTGAGATTAAAATATGCAAAAATTTGAGTTTTAGCAATAAAACGTAAAAAATTGTTAAATGTTTTCTGATTGAAAAGTTTCTAAATCTGAACTTTTCTCGAAAAGGAAAAACAAATTTTTTTCCGATAACAAAAGAGCGAAAATTTTTTCCCCGAAAGAACAAAACTCACCGGTCTCATGCCAAAAACAGACGACACGTTTACGATATTGCCTTTGGACTTTTCGAGATGAGCGCGGAAAAGATAAATCAAGTGTAACAGCGGGCGCAAATCAGCATTCAAAATTTTGTCGTAATTGCGAATCAAATTAGCGTCATCAATCGGCGTAAACGTACCGTGATCGAAATTGTTCACTAGAATATCTATACGATCGTAATGATCGATCACTGAATCGACCAATTTCACTCGCTCGGCGTCAACAGTCAAATCAGCTCGCATTTCTAATGGCTTGTAGTGAGAGAGTGAAGCAAGAGCAAAATAAGAAAGTAAAAAAAAGATTTACAGCGAATATTAATTTAGATTTCGTGTTAATCAATAGCGAACCTGAAAACCTCTCGGTGATTTTTGGCGACATTTCAAAGCCACTTGTCTAATCTCGGCATCGTCACTGCCGACGAGCACCATTTTGCAGCCGAGCGCGGCGAATTGCAACGCTGTTTCCTCGCCTATATCCGAATGCGAGTTGGTCACAACCACAACCTTTTTTACCACATTCATTCCGCAATTTGCCAGTTTTGGTTTAGTCTCAATGCGAGTTTATACACAACGCTTTTTTGTAAAAATAAATGTTGTTCCTAGGCAACAAGTAAAACGTATTTCAAAACTATTGCAAGCAAATAAAAATTTAAGCTTTTCGTCGTTAATATCGAATTTATGCTAATTCATCTTCAAAATATTTGCTCTAACATATTTTTTAAAAATTAAAATTCTCATAAAATCCAACGATTATCGTTAAAATAAATTTAGAAAAGAATACGAAAATTTATTAGCTTTCTCAATTATGATTATGATTATTCTTTCAAGTTTCTCGTAGATGATCTAAGTGACCTAAAAATTCAACGAGCGCAGAAAACTTCAATGCGCTTTTCTTTGTCAAGCGTGACAAAGAAAAAGTGAAAACGACGGAATTGAATGCATACATCAAACAAATCGATCGATCGTGAAACAGAAAAAGACAAAAAAAACTTTCGATCAAACAAAGAGCGTAAGGTATTTTAGAAAAATAATTTCTTTTCACAAAGTCCTACGCATGTAATGTTAAACTTCGCTTTTTCATCGATGTTCAAAAAAATGTTTTCTAGGAAGAGAAAAATTTATACTCGAAGAGATTGCAAAATTTGCATTAATATTGTACTAGTGAAAAATACGAAATACGTATTTTGGTCTGATTGAAATTATATATGAGTAGAAAAATTTGAATATCAACGTAATCAGTTTTGAAAGTTTTTTTTCTCTTTCTACGTGAAAATCTTCGTAAACAAATGCGAAGCAAAAGAGGAAAAAGTGCACTAACACACAATTCGCATTAATCATAAATTTTGCATTTTAAAATCATGCATTATACAAATACATAAGTTATTTACACTTACGAAAAGCAACAAACCATTTTTCAACGATTATTTTTGCTTATATTCAAATTTCGCATCTTACGATCGAAAAGTTGTAAAAGTTTAAAATTTCATTTCCTACTGTCGGCAAAAGTTTTCAATAAAATTCTCACATTTTTTGATAATGTTGAATGTATTTTTCGACGCTGCCGGACGTTTACATCAACTTGATTTCCTATTTACGTTTGTTTTCGATCGAAAGTTCAAAGTTGTTTTTAAAAATTAAAATCACTTTGACAATATTTTATCTTCTAAAGCAAAGAAAGTTTTATGAACAAATTTGATAATTTCGCTAGTTCATAAATATAATATCAAAATTTAATTTATAAGCTTGAAATATTGATAAAGTTACCGATGAAAAAGAAATTCAATAAAATTTTGAAAATTTTCAAATTCTTTGTTTGTTTGCTTGCTTGCTAGAAAAGATAAAGAAAAGTGAGAGCGAAAGTCGAAAAGCTTGAAAAAGAGGATCGCAATGTGCTTTCGCAAAGCTAAGCTTTAAGCTGAAAATATAGCGATGATTATCTTAAGTCGGTTTATTCAGTTGCAGAAAAACAATCGCATTGCATTAGTGATGCGTTTCGAGAGCTGCAAACTTCGAATAAGCAAATGCCGGCTTTAAGCGAGAGAGAGATTTATTCTGACTTCATTTTGGCCATTGAAAATTAAGCGAAATTCGCTTTAAAATTGAAACTCTAGCGACAATGACTAAAATTTTAAGCGAGAAATTGATCTCAACTTGTTATTATTCAATCGTAATTTTCATAAAAGAAGCACTCTGATAATTTATGATTACAGTGCGAGGCCTTTTATTGTGCGACTGGTAGTGAACAATGTCTCTTTTACAATAAATAACCATTTATTTAATAAATAGCAGTTATTTCGCTAGAATTCATAAATGATGAAAGAAAGAAGCGAGCGAATGCTTATTAATAAAATAATCATTTGTTATTTTATACTGTAAATGTATGATTTAGATGCGACCGAATTCATAATTTTTCCTCGAGAAATTGTTATCTACATTTCGTCTTTGTTATTTTCGCCTCATTCTTTCGTCAGCGATATATTTCACAAGTATTCAAGCTTGTTCAATGCTCGCAATAATAGCGACGAATTCACTAGACATTAGCCATTTTTGACCTGAGCGCGAATGAATAATTAAACATATTTGCGACAAATCGAAACGCGGCGATCGATGCGTTTCATTTCAAAAATTTTTATTCAAAATTCAAATTTCTCTTCGCAGAACAAAACTTGTGAATTATTCGCTGATTTTAATTAGAAACTAATCACATAATTAAAAGACGATCGCTAAGCACCTTTTCAACGAACGTGAGCATTTATCGATTGAAAATGCATTGCACGGCTTTCGCAAGCATAAACAGTGTATATGCAGTTTGAGCTGTCGATCAATAGCTTTCACTTTCTGATTTACTTTTTTTGCTTTCGCTTTGAAATGCAAATCTCCGCTATTTTCAATTCAATTTCATTGTGTTTTAAAATGAAAACGTTTTTTGAATTTTTTCATTTTATTATCACGGTCAAAACTCAAATTCAGAGCGAATTTTTGCTGAATGCGAAATTCATATAATTCGGAAATAGCAAACAGCGTGTAAAAAAAAACTCGGTCTTCATCTAACGCTTTAGATTATTCCGATGATAAAATTCGCTCGTCGTTGGTTAAGCCGAGAAAGCAATTGTTTTCGCAATATAAACTCAGTTCGGGAACTTCTTCGCAGCGGGTCATCGGTTTCGCAGTATTTATTTATAAGCTCTTCCGTTTATTTTTCTCTCGCTCTTCTATTTTCTACTTGTGTTCATACGGCGAGATAAAAGTTTTTTTCTCTGCTTAAAGTGGCTTAAAAAAATTTAAAACTTTTATGAATTTTTTTTCTCTCTTTAAAAACAATGAATATTTTAATTTAAAAATTTGAAAATCTTTTTCATTTTTCTTATGTGTTTTTTGAATTTCATATTCAAATGAACAATGAAATTAAATTTTCTTTCGAAATTTGCGAAATGTATAATTCATTGTTGAATTTGAAATAATAAAATAGAGAAAGTCGAAAAAAAATTCTTACAAAATTATTATTTGAATAAAATTGTATATTCCAACTTTATTTTGTGTGTGTTTAAGCTGATAAATTTAGAATTTCGGATCTAAAAATTTTACAAAGAAATAACAAGAGCAGCAAATACATAATCAGCAAAGGACGACATTTTTGTCTCGCTTTTTCTCTTTAATTCGCGCAAATTTACTTTCATTAAGAAACTAATTAGTAATTTCTAATGCAAATTTATTAGCTGTTTTCTCGCAGAAAACCCTCAGCTTAATTAAAATTTTTATTAAGCTTCAAATTTTGCTCACACACACAAAAAAAAAGCTTAATAAACATTTAGTAAAGCATTAGGCGAAGCGATGACAACACATCATCTCACTTACACATAATCCGATTTGAAAAAAATCTCGCGCTTAAGATCGACAACCAAAAAATGTAAAAAAAACAGAAAACAGAAAACTTAATTGAAATCAATCATTTTTATCATTTCTTCACGAGTGTTTGACATCGGAAAAAGTTTTACTCGGTTTTCAATTTTTTTTTTCGTAGATGTCAAAATCTTTTTTTTTACAATTTTTGCTTTTTTATTTTGAAATGAAAAAGAGTCTAACGTATCGATTTTAAATTACGGCTTATTCAGTTTTTTAAAACTTTCGAGGTTTTTCGAACGTGATCTTAGCAGTGAACGTTTGACATGTTTCACATTCTTCGCGATAGACTCTTTCTTCTTCATCTTCTTCTTCTTTATTCTTCACTTTCACTCTGAAGAAACTTCGATTCGATTGTGGAATAATCAAGAAAAAAAAAAGTTTGCGAAAAGCTTAAACGTCTTGTGATGTATTTAAGTCACGATATGGACTAAGCAAATATTTTTTGCTATTTTCTAATTGATTTTATACGTTAAACTTTAAATTTTTTTTTGTAACACTTTGCCGTGCTTTAACTATGAAAATAAAATTTGAGCGAAAGAAAATTTCTAACTTAAGTTGTAAGTAGAGAGATAAATGAAATTCATGTAAAATTAATTAATGTTTGAAATTTTATTGCTATTGTAACATTTCACTTTAAAGTCTTCTTGAAAAGTTTGATTTTATCGATTTCTTCATAGATAAGTAAGCTTAATGATTAGAGAAATGTAAGGATTCATGAGAATTCTTTTCTATTTCATTTAAATAAATTGGTTGAAATAAAAATTTTTGTAATTTTTGGTTAAATATTTCGATAAGCAATCAAAATAAAGATGATCGAAAAAAAAGCTTTCAAAGACCTCTAAGTACAGTTTCGAAAAATAAGTTTAACCCAGCGATAATTGATGGCAAAATGCTAGCCTAGCGTGCGTCTCTCAATTTAAAATAAAACTTTATGTTATAAAGAGACGCCATTAATACCGATAAATGTCACCGAAACAATTAATGTCTTAAATAGCTTGTGAATTATTTTTAAAAACCGCAACAAATCACACCGCTAAAATAATCTTTTTTGCTTGTAATTTAAGCGAATTAAAAAACGACACAAAGTAGAAGCGAATAAATTGAGATTTTCAAAAATGAACATTTCTGTTTGCATTGACATTCATCTGTTTGCGATCGCATTGAAATGTGATAAGAAAACACGAAAAACTGTGGTTTACAACTTACCAACTATCGTAAGAACAGCTTGCAACCAATGTGCATACTAGAATGAGTGTGCTTTTCGAGTCAATAATAAATTCTTCGAATTATGAAATCTTCTTTTACACAATGTCCCAGCACTTAATCCTAGAATAAGGTTGAAGTCGTTTATTTTCACGCTCGTTAGCTGTGGTTCGGAAATTTTTAAAAAATAATTTTATTAAACACTTTTTTATAACACGTTTATGTTTTTATGTTCTAAATAACACGAAAGCTTAAGTTGCTTGTAACAAAAGCGTCGCATGAGAAACAATAAAAATAATTTTTCTCTTGATAAAACACTTTCACTTTTCAGTTTCATTTCTGGATATTTAAGCAAAATTGATAACTGCGCTAAAATTGTACTTAAAATGCGTTTAAATTATGTCGCGATCACCGATCACAATTTAAGCGTTTCTAAATGACATTAAATGATCGATCCCTGAGAAACATTTTCTAGAAACGTACGATTAAAATAAATGAATTTATGATCAATGAATTACCATTTTGTTATCGAGCTTTTTGTCATCTCTTATATTAAATTTATTATTTGAATTATAAATTATAGCTTGAAGAAGTAACAGTTGCAATTAGGATTTTCTTCTAATGACACGACTTTTCTTCAGCGACTGTTAATAATTCGTTTGAAATGATAAAATCAACTCGATCTTAGAGTGAAAGTTCTTCTAAATTTTAATGAAATTAGACAAACTGCGATGTTCTAAATTTAAATTAATGCAATGAAACTAAATTAATGCATCGTTAACACTTGCTGTTTTGTCTTCTTAGTTTCTATAATTGAGAATTATTTCGAAACTTATCCAAATTATCAGCATCATCTCTTCTAAAACTTTCATTTAAAAAAGTTTTTATTGCTTTTCCTAGAGACATGTCTCTAACAATTACATTTTTTATTTTAATTTTTAAAATAAATTTTTTCACCATTTAAGTTTACCACTAGTTGCGCTGAGAGAAATACACGATGAAAACCCAAATTGTATTTAAAAGTGTAATACAGTTTAATTACAAGCATGTATAATTCAATAAATTGTTCACTTGTGTCCAATAAAATCTTTCAACTTAACATCACATTGAGATAAGGCGAGTTTAGAGAGAAGTGAAAAGATTTTATTTAGACATGAGAACACTTTGCAAACTCTATTTAAATTTGATAGTTCATACTTGTCTTGAAATATTTACAGAAAAAGGTGCGATTCGGTTCCTAAAAATTACATTTTTATGCTTTTATATGTATAAAGATTTTTTGAGTAAAAATTAGTGAAAATCGCTGAGCGACATGAAAATTGAATTGATGCAATGTTCATATGCCTTGAAATTTTCTTAAAATTAACTTTAAAGCTTCTATTTGCATGAAACTAAAAGTAAAAAGTTTTAAATGATCTTTAAATTCAATTCAAATTACAAGGCGAAAAGAATGAGTGAAGAAGTGAAAGGAAAACTGCGAAAACAAGCGAAAGATGAGCGTTAAAATCGATTTCTACGCAAATTTTTCATTCTTTTTCTAAATGCAATTCAAAAGTTGTCAAACAAAATTCATGATAAAAGTAAATGTAATCTGATCGTCGAAAACTCACTTCGTTGTACGAACTAAAAGCTCAGCTGCATTTTCGCTCACTTTTCACTTCCGATAGAAAATCTCACGATTCGATAAGAAAACTTTTCGACAACGAATTTTAAATTTTAAATCGCATTTAAATTTGTTTATTTCGTTGGAAATTCGCAGAAATTTTGAAATTTTTATCAACAAAATTATTTTAACTTTTAAGAAGTTTTTTAAATTTTATTTTAAGTTGAAAGCTTTTCGTTATCTAAAGTTTTCAAACGACCAAATCGCTTACGCACTTATCAATATACAAACGAAATTTATTTTTATGAAATAAAAAATATTTTTTTTCTTAAAACAATAAATTAAATTTTATTTTTATGCAAAATTCACATTTCTTAAATTGAAATCTGCTCTAAAATTGCCACTCTTATTTGTTTATTATAAAAAATAAATTTCAAAATACTTTCGAAATTCTAAGATTTACATTTAAAGCGAACAAATTTTTCTTTATTGCGCTTATTTCCATAAAAAATTTTTATATTGAAATACATTTTTACATTAACAATAAACTGAGAAACTTCACTCATCGTTCGTAATTTTGGTGGTTATTTACATTCGCAAAAAATTCAATTTAAAGTGAAAAAAGCTCTTCAAACTTTTTTTATTTTCTTACGCTCTCGATATTGAAACTAAGTGAGAAGCCGAGAAATTTGGAAGAAGCGAATCGCAACCAAATTGATAGCAAATGCTATTTTGAAATGAGGAGTCATTCGATTTAAAATTTCTAGAGAAGTAAATTTGTTTTATGATGATTACCGCAATTTACCGCTTGCTTTATGTTTTTTGCCTACGTTTGCTAGCAATTTACACAAATAGCGAGAATTAACTGTAATCTCGATTCAAAATCAATTCCGATAATGGAAGAAGATGAGGAATGAGCTTTTTCACAGCATCATTTAGAAGTGATAAAGTTTTCATTGCGTTTTTACCGCAAAACTCAATTATTCACGCATAACTTTTGCGCGATGAATGGAGGCAAATATTAGCTTTGAAATTATAACTAACGTTAATCGAAAACTAGAATCCATCTTCAATGATCATTTATGAGAATATGTTGACGTAGCTTAATTTAGATACTTTTGAAGAAGCAACTGTTGGGGTTAAAGAAGAAATATTAAACAGCTTAACAGCTTTGAATAGTAAGCTCTAGAGAGCAATTTTTTAATATACTCTATGCTAAATTCAAATACATTGAATTCATTTTTGAATGAATAACATAGAAAAAAAATTAGAAAAAAGGTTTTCAATTTCTTGTAATAATGACTTAATTTAAATTCTGTTTTCGGAAAAATTTTTCTTTTGTTTGCAAAAATTGTATTTAAATTCATTCATCTAAATTGAATCTCAAAAGAAGTTTTAAATTCACTGATAAAAGCATTAATCAAATATATGCGTGAAATATTTAAATTAAACGTCGTCTAGAAAACAAATTTTTTTTCGTGCAAATAAGAAAATCGCAACTGAAAAACGGCAGAATTGTCGCGCTTTGCTTTACCTTATGTCCGGCGATAAACTTTTTGTTGATAGCGAGCACATAAGCTCATACATATTTCATCGAAACTTATTTTCGCACAATTCGTTTGCAATGCTTCGAACGTCTCGTAGAGATTACATGCGGTTGACCTTTCTTTTTGCCGAACACAGTGTCTGCAATAAAATAGTGGAATAATTCAATAAGCGTCCGCCGTAAATGCATCATTCGTCGAGCAATTGCAAGCGAAAACGATTTTTGTGAGGCAAGAGTTGTGCAAAGTTTCCAAAATGTCATTACGATGAATCTAAACTTTTAAATTTCACCGCAAATTCGCGTTGTAAGCATGTAATTATCTTGTGAAAAATTATGCAAGAAAACCGATTTGAGGACAAAAAAAAAGTTTTTTGATTGATAGTTGCGAACGAAAGCTAACAAGAGAATTTTGTGTGTTCGGTCGATTTTAGAAGCGATTTTCTAGGCGTTCGATGCCAACTAAGTCATTCGATTGATCGTCGACAAGAATTGAAAAGAAAAATCAAAATTTTTCCAACCTTTAGCGTTAAATTAGACAAAAGAGCGAATAGAAAGCTTGTTCAGCAGCAACAGCGAATAGCATCGACAGTGAGCTTTATTATTATTGTCACGTTTTGCTACACGACAAATGATTTTCACTATTTTCGCGAACGAAAAATGAGAGTGAGAAGAGCGAGAGATTGAGATGCTTTCAAAGCGAATGTCAAAATAAATGAAGTAAATTGAAGTAAAAGATGACCGAACGAAAATCAGCTTTGAAAACGAAATAAACTCGATTGTTGTTTAGCGCTAAGTGCTGTAAATATAAATCAAACTAAATAAACAGCGCGCCGTGAGAAGAGATTAAATGACGGTTTTTAATTAGAATTTTATGTGAGCATGAAATCAAAATCGACTCATAAAACTGATATTTGCTGCAATCGAATCAGCCGAACATTCGATTGAGTTTCGTTTTTTCTCTCAATTCAAACTGCTTTAAGTTTAGATTTAAGCGCTCATATTTTCGGACAAAACATTAGACTCGCGATTGGATTACTTTATTGTTATATACAATCGAATAAATAGTAAAAACAAAGTAGAAGCTTCTGCTTATGCGTATAGTTCGCTTCTTTCGCTTTTAAATCACATTTCTTGAATGCAAAGCAAAAAGACGAAATATGCAGTAGAAGTAAAAATTGATTTTAATTTCGTCGCTCGAAAGTTCTAAATAATATCGACGTTTTACCGATGGTAGTCGTTGATAATTTTTTTCAACTTGCTTTCTCCTTTATCGAACTTGATTCAGAAAAGTGAACACAGAAAATAGCGAAGAAGCGCTTTTTCAATCATTTTAGCCTTAGAATGAAGCAAAATTTGTCGCTATTTCGCTTGCAATTTGAAAAATGGACAACGAATTTATGGCAGAGCGAAAGCTGCTGCCACTGCTGCTTCTTTCGCTGCGATGAGCTATTGTCTCTTGATGGAATTGGGTCCAAAACGCATACGTATCAATAACGTCGAGTCGCGTTCTTCTGCGCTCTCCGCTAGTTCTTTCGACCAGCGATTGTAGATTTTCTTTTCGCCACTTTTCTTGTGTCTTTCTTTCAAAAAAACGAGCAAAAACATTTTCTTTTTTTATTTCTCAAAAAGTATAAAAGTAAAACAGCAATCAATTTACTGTTAACATCTCACCGCTCATTTATTTGACGATAGAGCGATAGAAAGAAGCAAAAATTCGTCGTCAACGATAAAGTTTTTTCGCTCTCTTTTCGATCACAACGCATTTTCAGCGTTTAAAATTTGAATAAAAGTTGATACGAAAGAGGGAAAGTGAAGATCGAAAGCGAAGATCAAGAGAAATTTCAGGGAAAACTAGCTGAATACTTGTTAAAAAAGGATTACATTTGCGCAAATTTCTACGCTCCAATGTTGTTTAATATTTAAACAGCGTAGATAAAGTTTGATTCGATGCCATTTTTAAGCTTTTGGATTAAATGTGTTTTCAATGCGAGAATATTCTCTAAGCACTGTTTGTAGAAAATTTAACAATCGCTGAGCGAACACAGACAGCCGGGTGATGAGTTTAAAAAATTTGTGTGAATGAAGAAAATTTGGAATTTTAAACTCTTCTTTGCGTGAAAATTTTAAGCTTACAATGTTTGCACTTAAAAATAAAGTTGAATTTTGTTTAGCAGTTTGGAATCTTGAAAGCAGTTTAACAATTTTCTTCGTTTCTAAATTTTTTATAATTTCACTTCATGGAGAAAGATTTAATTTTGGTTTGGTTTGTTTTCCAAATTCAAAACGTTGAGAAACAGCATACGAGTACGAATTAAACAAAAGCATGAACAATAAAATTTTTTCTGACCAATCTTAAAAATTTAAAGTTTCAACTGAATGATTTTCGAGAAGGTTCGCTAAGAAATTTTTTGTGCAAAGCAATTCAGAATAAGCTGATCTTTAGTTACGGAAGCGGATCGGGTAGCGAAGTAGAAAATAAAACATAAATAGTAATGCGGCAAAATCGCGTGTTATGTTTGTCTAAATTGTTCTCAAATTTGAATTGAATTTTCTGTTTTTCGTAAAACTAATGCTACACTCTGTGTTTGACGTTGATAATTTTTTTATCGATCGCATAATTTTTGGTGGCCTAAATGAACATAAAAGAGTGAATAATTTTTTTTAAAGCAAACGCGTTATAATCTTTGAAACATTGATTGTCGGTCGAGCGAATTAAAATATTAAATAAGCTCTGACGAAATTGTATTTTTGCATAATCCAGGTGCGTGAACTAATGTTTACATATTCGTTCAAATATTCTTTCAGTAAAATTCAATAAAATGAATTAATGAAATTAAATTATTGTCTATAACCATTAAAGAAAAAAAATAAATAAGCAAGAACTAAAACGTGCTAGAAATGAAATTTTCTTTTTATTCACCGTAAACACCAATTACACAATAATTCGTTCAAAATAATTCTGATCATATCAATGAAGTGATCTTATCTCCAAAGCGAAGTGCGTTTAAAACTCAGTGTAATTTAATGATGTAAGAGAAAATCATAAAAAAATTAATAAAAGAAATACTCAAATGTAAAAACTTCTGCATGAAATGGAGTTGGTACGAAGTGGATATCTTTTCCTCTCCACTAACAGTTTTCCTCGCCTAGCAAGCCGCAAAAAAGGAAAAATAACAATACAAACTATTCAAAAATGCTTAATTTGAAAAATTTTCTTATCGTTAAGTAAACAAAGTCAATGAAAGAAACTCTTTTACTCCACCTTAGTCTGTTGCTATGAATGTGAATAAAAAGTTTGATAAATTTTATCAGCGTCTCTAAAAACGCTTTATAAATTGGCTTAAAGGAGTGCTTTTGCCAGCTTAAACTTGCACAAATTCATTTAAAATAAAAATGAATAATGAAATTTGTTTAGATCGTAAGTCAGAAATCGTTTCACTCTGCTCACGCTTTCTTAACGAGGAATCATGTAACTGTTCAAAAAATAATGTAAATGAAATTTGTGAAAAATTACTTAATTACAATAATTACCGAAATTTCCGTAATAATAAATTTTACTAAAAGAAAAATTTTTATGAAGTGATTTTGATTTTGTGAATAGATTGTAAACTGATTTGTCTTTGTTTTTCAAGTCAACTCGTGTTATTGTTTTGTTTTTATGTTTTAATATAAGTTAAACACGTTCAACAGGCTTGTTGAGAAAATTTAGAAAGATTGTCTAACATGGAAAATAAAAGATCGAAACTTGCTTTTAGAATATCTCAAAACTTACAATAAAATTCAATGTTTTTAGATTAACAAGGTAGTCTGCATTTTTCAACTCGAGGCTGAGTAAGGAGAAAGCATAGGTACCTTTGTATATTCTTTGTTCGTCCATGATTGTGTTCTCGACGTCCATGACTTTCCGTTTTTACTGAGTTACCCACATTTGCCGAGAATGTGGAAAATGTGTTTTGAGAGAGAAAATTTTTTCGGAAGATAGATTTTCTAACATCAAAATTAAAATT
>NCKU01003038.1:0-16500 GCA_003675995.1 Dinothrombium tinctorium | reverse complement strand
GTACATACTTATATGATTCTCTATTTTTTCATAAGTGTTTCTGTTAATATGAAACTAAATTTAAATCTAAATACTCAAATCAAAATTAAAATTTATTCTTTTTATTGTCAGTGCCATTTAAGCTTAAACATAATTTCAATTTGCAAATTTCATTTTGAACAGAAAAATTGTTTCATTTTTAGATAAACGCGCATTTAGCTCACTTTCGCTAACCTACTTAATGAAAAAAGTAATACAGTTTTGAATGCTATTTTTGCTCTGAAATGTAATTTATTGCAAATATAATGTGCCAAGTTTCAGAAGGGAAACACCAGAATTTTTTCTTTCTTTTACTCATTCTTTTACTCATTATTGAAAATTAAATTTCATTTCTTTTTTTGCTGCTGTAAATCAATTTATTCTGAATTTGCAAACATGAGTACAGGCTTTACAAAAATAAAGCGATACTTTTGTGATCAAATATGAAAAGTAAATGAAACTTTCGAATTTCTTCTCTCTTAAGTCGTCATCTCTTCAGTAAAATATTGTCCAGATATCAATGTAAAGCGAGATTTGAGAAGCATATTTAATTTTTCGTATCACAAATATTTAGGCTTAACGTTTATTGAAGTTTTGCTCTTATTGCATTTTCATTAAAAACTCTCAAATTGTCTTATTTCAAAAACCATAAAAGCAGAGAATTTTATATCAATGAAAAGAAAAACTTTTAGGAACAAAAATAGAGAAAAGGGGCTTAATTATGTCTTGTCATTAATCAAATGTTTCTTGAATTTTTTTTTTAAATTTTTGAACGTGGTAGGTTTTACATTGTTTTCGATTAGAAATAATAATATACTTAAAAATGGCTTCAACCTTCATTTTGATAATATTTTCATTATGAGGGAGCTTATTAGGCAAATTCTTTATGTTTACAAAAAACGGCCAAAATGCGGGCCTTCGGTTTTGCGTAAATCAAACATTTTTTTAATCTATTCTTAACAACGAATAAGCTTATATAAAATGTTACATTCTATTTTTCCTATAGCCTTTAGTAAAATCAAGTTTTCAATTTAAGAAAAAACTTTTTCAAAATTTTAAAAAGCTTACGCAACAACTCTTTTTGTAAATACATTATCACAAGACATACATGACTAATCATTGAGTATTTTTATGCTCATTCTCAAATAAAACATAAAGATAAGTCAGAGATGAGTCTAATGCTTCGCAGTGAGTTTAGCTTTCGTATATTTGTTGCAAAAACGATTCTAAAAAATGAACGCCACAATAAAATAAATTTTTATCATTTATATTTGAATCATCGTTTCCATTTAAAGCGAAGTGAGTAGACTTTTTAAGAAAGGATTATTTAAGTCGGTTTAAAATAAAATGTTTTGATGATCGAACGTCAGCTTTTCTGTGAAACTTTTTTCTGTCAAAAAACAAATTTTTTCAAATTTTTCTCGTTAAGATTGCAGTTATAAAAAATTTAAGACTCGTTTAATTATGATAAACCCTCTTCGGCAATAAACCCTCTCGGTAGTAATAAATCATCTTTTCACAGACTTTTTTCGACTTCTCTCATTAAATTCTCGAAATAATCACGCTTTCGTCGATCGATATTTGCTTTCTTCTTGAAGCTTTAGATTGCATTTAGCACTTAGCTTTGATTCGCTTTCATTAGAATTTAAATAATTGAAGCTATTCGCTTACAAACTGAATAAAAAAACATTTTTGAGATTTTTGCACTATTTTTGATTATTTGCAATTTTTAACAAAATGCTTTTTTCGCGTTTTGATAAAGCTGACTTTCGATAAATGGAATTATATTTTGAATCAATTATACAGCTGATTCAACAAAAAAGACTGCAGGTACTCTGCTTTCTTGCAATTGATAGTTTTCACAAATCAAGCAGAATATAGACTTCGCTATACATGTATTGAAAATAGTAGTTTGTTATTTTTACACCAAAACGTGCCAAAAATGTAAGCAATTGAACTAATTCGAAATTCAATGTTTTATCATTATTAAAATTTTAAGTGAATAATGGTTGAAATGTAAATGATCGATGCGAAATAGTGCTCAGTAGGTTGGTTATGAAAGCAAAGTTTGGGTGACAAATGAGTCTGAGCTTGAGTCTCGGAGGGACTGGACTCGCTTATTCTTTTCTCTGTTGGACTCTTTTTTATTAAGTTTTGCTTATATTTTAAAGTTTTACTCAAAATAATTTACATATGAAAATTTAGGTTTTTATCAACTTTTGAAATGTGTTCTAATGTTGATTCAATTTTAATTAGTGTCACTCAACTTACGTTTGTTTATTCACTCGTGATTTATTCACATTATTATTTTATTGTACCCATTGAAAATTCATATCATGCATAGTAAAAGTAACATATAAATGTGGCAAAACTGTAGAGACAGAATGTTTTGCTATCTTATCAACTCAAAACCGGTAAATTTAATGAAAATAATCTCAAAACATTCCGCCACTGATTGTACTCTCATGGTCACATTAATGTTATCTTTTTCATTTAAAACTTGAATTTTCAATGGGTAAAATAGCATTTTAATGTGCTAACGAGTATACTAACGTGATCAGAAATAAAGGCCATTTTACTTTTGAAAGCAAAAAACGTCCTAACTGTTTTTAATGTCATACATGCTTTTTGATTTCAATAATGAGGTTCTTGCGTTGCAGTGAAGTACGCTTTCAAAAGTAAAAAGTACACTCATGTCAAATAAAATCTTTTCACATCGCTTTATTGCATAGCGATAGACTCAAAGATTTTATTAAACACGAGTGTACTTTTTTTAATCACATTGATACAGTCAGTAGCTCAAAAGTGCATATTTTTGTGAAAGTATCAAACTTTTTTCATTATCCACTTTTTTCTGCTGTAATTTAAGCTAATGAAAAATTAAAATAGTTATACGCTGTTTCTTGCATACGAAAACTGTTTGCTTTATATATTAAATTACATCTTTACATCAGATTGTATTTTAGAAAAACAGTACACGTAAAAAAGGTGTGAATAGATTTCAGTTGAAATACTAACTTTAAAAATGCTGAATTAGGTTATCAAAAAAACTGTATTCAAATGTTTTATGAAGCATAGAGTTGTGGAAATATCAATGTATCCAATTTGGTTATTACGATCTTCGCTTTAAAGAATGCAAATATGTACGGTGACTGCCAAAAAGTTACTCATCTTTCACCATTCAGAACTAGTTTATTTCAATATAAAATATTTGGATAAGATAAGCAACTTTTTGGCAGTCACTGTATTTGAATTGTTGTTGTTGTTTTGTCTATCTCTGATTTCTACTCTTCGTCTAAAAAATTTACATCTTACTTATAATTAATTTTTTTTCTATAAGTTTATCTGGAATGTGAAATTTTGGAAAAGTTTCGAAATGTGATTAAAACTTTTTTAATCTCACAATTTAAGATTCGCTTTAGAAAAACATTTTAAAAACGCACAAAAATTAAATTGAAATTTATTTCTTCACCTCTTGCCTGGAAAAACAGCTACCTTCGTGTTTTGCAATATTAATCTTTAGTTCAGTTTATGAAATTGTTTTTTTTATAAAAATTGTTGATTAAAAATTATTGATTCAAAAAATTTTCATTTTCTGTTTACAGTCGATAACAGAATATTTTGCGACTGTTTTTACTAAGTATACCGGTTTTCTATGGGTAAGTTAGCACAACATTCTGTCAGTGAATGCACATTTACCTTAAGGTTCATTAACAATATTCACCAATTTTTAATATCGCAACAATAACGAATTTCTAAAAGTGATTTTAAATTCGCGTTCAAACAACTTAATTAATATTTTTATTAATTATATCAAACTTCAAAGCTTTTATGAATGACAAAAATTATAGTTGATTGTTACATTCACAATTAATCACAATCAGTCTTTAATTTATACATGAGAAATATTTTTTATTCACTCCTGATTCCTTCTAATTATGCGAGACTTTAAACCGATGGCGCAATGTATCAGATTATAAAACTTTTCAATTAATCTTCTTTGCATCGAAAAGTTTACATAGAAGTTTAAAAAAAATATTAAAGTAGTGATATTTAATCAATTAAACAAAAAAATAAAGGATCAAAAATTTTTAATGATAAAAATATTACATTACATTCACTTTAACAATACAATTCAAAAATTCTTCCTTTTTTTATTTTAAATAAAGCATTTCACTAAATATAATTTAGTCATCATTATATTCTGTTGAACATAAATTTTTATAATTATAGTTAAAAAATAAAACCAAATGGTAAAATTTCTTTATTTTCTCAATATGATCATGTATCAAATTATAAACTTTTCATTGTAACTTTTTACTTTTAAAATTTTGATTTAAATCATTAGTCTGAATGTATTTTATATTTCATTTCAGGATATTTTTATAAACTTTTTCTTATTTCAAACATAAGATTTTTTCTTTTCTGAATTCTAGTATATTCTCAAAAGTGTTCCACTAATGTAAAGTTACATTAGAATCGTTTTAAAACTTTAAACACTATAATTATCTTGATTACAACCAGACTGTTGAAACAGAGACTCACTTTCACATTTACTCGAGTCTAGTTCTTCTTTTTCTCTCATTTTTAAACTCACTGTTAAAACAAAAGTAAAAATTGCTTCGTTTGTGTAAATGAGTTTAATATATCGAAAAGGAGCAAATAATTTAGCTTTAAACAATAAAAAAACAATCTTTGAACTTTTCTAGTACAAAAATTTGAAAAACTTGATTAAATGTTAACTATTTAGAGGAATGCAAGTGAAATCTACCTCATTTTTCAAAAGAAAAATGCATTCAAAATCTTAAAAAAGAATGAGAAAAGTTTTCATTGAATTCGCTTTCAACTGAAAATTTTCATTAAGCAAAGCACATTAATAAAGCAGTGTGTGTTCGAACATTTGCATCAAATTGAAGAAAATGAAAAAGTAACAAAAAAAAACTCTATTCGCCTTTCGCTTTTAAATTAAGCATTTGAATGTTGAATGCAATTGATTCTTAGAGTATTGCGTCATGTTTAATGCAAAGAGAAAACCTTTTCACCTCTTACAAAGCGAATAACAAATTTGTCAATTGTTCGCTCGCACTCATTTTTCTGATAGATGAATAGACTCGCGTTTATCTCATTCTCAGTCTGCTCGCCTCTTTCATTTCTCTTCTTATGCTCACTTCCTTTCCTACTTTCTAATTGCAGTCTTCCAGATCCTCGGTCGACGCCGCACTTTTAACTGAAGCACATGGCTTAATAACCGACATGCTTACAGATCCAACATTGCCGCCGCACGTATCCGGTGGATTGCGTGCGGTTGCGGCGATTCTTTCGCCGTCGAGTCCACCTGTTCCTGCACGATCGAAGCCGTCTTTAATGACAACTTTTCCTGTTAATGAATTGAAGCGTGAAGAGGAGGGCGAAGCGATTCCATATACGGGAGAAAGACCTACATCATTTTCCAAAGTATGCCATAAATGATCGATGTTCTTTATCCATTATATATGCGAGTTCTTTACACGCTTATTAGTTCTTTATACGCTCGTAGTCTATTTACAGTCAGAGTTCTACTTTACTCATAACATATGCATAAAACGCGTGAACAAACGTTTTGCTTCGCGCAAAAAAATGTTTTTATCATTTGAAGTAAGCAAAATTTTCCTCGACAGCGTGGCAGACGCAATGTACCTCCCAGCATACTCCGAAGAATGTCGACCAGCACTTGGAGCACAACCACCTCAGCCACCGGCATGCCGACAGTGGAGCCGGAGCCTTCCAGAAAACGATGCGCTAGTTTCCGCAACACGCCCGGTTTGTCTAGCCCAAACACAGCAAATGCACCTTCAATTACCAGGTAATGAGAAGTAAATTTGGTCTGAAAAGCGCTCATTATTTGATCATTTTACGCTTTTTCCTTTTTATCGCCATTTTTTCTGGGGTCTCGTTAGTCCTGTGAATCCATATCCTATAAAGGCTCGTTCTTACTCAACGACAGCGCTTCCGATGGATGCATTGATGCATTTTCAAGAAAAGCGTGAAGCGAAGACACCATTTGACTTGTACTCATTCGATTCAAACATATCAACACTTTCATCATCAGGCGAAGTTGGTCACCGAGAAAACGAGCCTGATGTCGAAGAAGAAGCCATCTCTGCTGAGAAGCAGTCGAATGTATATTCACGATTTGCCACTCGGCAGCCGAAACAAAACGTTCCACGCTTTAATTTGACTTCAGATTACGACAGTAGTAATGATTCTCCGAGTGGCAGTGAAGCTACTATTGATGATAGCGTTCTCTCTTCAGATTGTGCTTCACGATTATCATCAGTAAACAAACGTCAATTGATATCAAACTTCGACAGCGGAAGAAATGTCGGGAGTCCAATGAAAGCACGCACAGAGAGAAATGAGTGTTCGCTTTGCGGATGTAAACTTCGACATTCAACATCCACGATGAAAGAGAGAACAATTGGTTCCAATCTGGAACCAGTTTGGCCAAACATCAGTCCGCAACCGCCTGTTGTGCCAAACATAGATCAATTCGGTCGACACTTGATCGATGACACTGCCTTCGATTTGGATGAAATTGCGAGCGACCAGCTGTTAAATCGAATCCAAGAGTGGGATTATCCGATATTCGAGTTGCAAGAGCGAACAGGCGATACGATACTCACTCAATTAAGCTATCGAATATTTTTCGAAGCTGGCTTATTGGACGCGTTTAAAATTCCTATTCCCGAATTCTTGAACTACTTCAGAGCGCTTGAACAGGGTTACAAAGAAAAGCCATGTAAGTAGATCGTTTTTCTTTTCGCTTTGCGCATTAAGGGGACACAAACTTTCCCTTTCTATGTAAGTTTATGCATCACGCCCCTTCTGACAAGTTACTTGGAAGTTAATGCTGCTCGCTTTAACTCTTATACAAGCGCATAAATTATGTTTTCTGATTCAATTCAATCGAAACAGATTCTACCGCAAATTATTTCAGTGAATAGCGCGAATTGCGTTTCCAGAGCCACAAATTGTGAAACTTGCTTCATTGGCTTCAGACTTATAAACACCTCAAACGAAGTAATGCGCTTCATTTTCACGCTTTCGATTACATTATTTTCAATGCTTCGTTCATTTTCAAAACCAATCAAACTTTGGCGCTCTCGAAGAGAAATGTTGCAAATTTCTTTACTTTTTCTTTAATGATTACATTAAGTAAAATAAGTACTCGGAGATTGATTAATATACAGAAACGAGCTGTTAATCAACTCGTAGAACAATCATACAAGATTTTAAATGTTGAACAGTACTTATAATAATTGAGCTTTTCGCCGCACGCAATAAAATGTTTATCGATTATAATTTTTATCGCAATTGAGAAAATCCAGAATCTAATTTGCACTTTTCTCACTGCCATTTTATTGCTTATTCTACATTTTTTTCCAAAAATTATTTTATTTTGATTCTGAAATTTATTGTCTCAAAATCTTTACTTTTTATTTTATTTTCTACTATTCGTGTGAAAGCAAAAATTGAATTCATTCAACAACATAAGTTTTGCTATAAGCTTGTCTGCGAAAAGTTTGGCTTTAAAACTGTTTGTCATTTGAATTTATTTAAAAATCTTTTCACTTTTGTGTATCCATTTAGTTGAAAGGGAATAAAATTTTCACTTAAATTGATTTATTAGATTTATCCATCAAATCGTTAGTTGTCTGAAATTCTCAAAAATTTTTTGTGTTGATTTTGTTATTCAAAATTAATTGATCGTGTTTTAAAGATCAATTGATGAACTTGCTTTGTAAATTTTGTCAATTTCTTTTCATTCCTTCCATTTCGATATTTTCTCGTTTCAAAATTTTTAAAGTGAAAGCAAATAAGAAGTTTGTACAAGACAAAGGCGTTTCGAAGAAATGCACTCTTTCGAGTTTTCATTCACCAGACTTGTTTTTAGATTGTTTTCCGAAAAAGCTAACGTTTTTCAAACGCAAATAACTTTGATGGTTAAAATTTTTTGTTTAACATTTCAAGTGATAATTTCCTTACATAGAAATTGTTTTCTCATTCAAAAATATAAAAATAACCACAATTTTAGAAACTTTTTTTTTAAAATTGACTTTCACATTAATCGATCAAGTAAAAGTTGTGAATTTAAATATGATAATGATATTGATAAGTACACTGGTGGCCACATTAATATGTTTTTTCATTTGAAACTTGAATTTTCAATGAATAAGATAACGTATCGATGTGGTCACGAGCGTACATCATAGTTAATCTTCCACTTTACTTTCATTTTTTCTGGAAACGAATTTTCATTTTTATTTTCTTCGTGAAAAATTTTAAAATCTAAAATAAACATCTCTCTACTTTTAAATATTTTATAATGCACTTTATTTCGCAAATGCATAATTCGCATCATATCGGTGGTTTCGCATACATTCCGAAATAATCTCTTTGCAATTTCAAAACATTTTTAATATTTCAACATAATCTGAGATTTAAATTTCTTTCAATAAGATTGAAATGCAGATTTGTCGCAAAATTTGATTCACGCTCGTGGCGGTCAAATGTAAATTTTCATATGGAGTATACCATTGATTCTAAATTAACTAAAAGAATTAACAAAGTTTATTGTTTATTAAAAAGTAAATTTTTATGAGAAACATTTTTGAACACAGTGTCGCTTGTGAAAAAATTTCATCATTCGTTTCTATTTACGTTAGAAGCTTTAATTGAAATGTATCTTTGGTGAGATTTCGCAAAGTATGCTTTGAAGAAACAAGAGCATTTAGAGCCTAAAAATTGCTTTTTCATTATGTGCCTTGTTTTGACCTCTAATTGCGAGTTGTAGAGCTGTTGAGAGCAGTAATTTTCGCCAGAAATTAAGAATTTGCGTGCATGTGAATTGTGTAGTGAACAATGGTAGATAAGAGTGTCACGCGACTTCTTTGTACTCATTATGTGCATTTTCACTAGTAATAAAAAGAAAGGACAAAATTTATTTCATTTTTCGCTTTATGTTTTGAGCTTTGTGAACTATGCTGTGCCCAATCGTTTGTTTTCTTTATCAATAGTTTACAGCGAGCAAACAAATGTTCTAAACCAAAGACATCTTTAAAAAAAAAATTATTTACTTTATTGTTACATCGGTCTGTTGTTCTTTCAATGGTAACATTTTTATTGCCCTCGAAGCTATCTTTATTCGAATTATTCAATTTTGTTCGCTTTATTTTAGCTGTTAGGTCAAAATGAAATCTTTCTTCTTTTTCGAAAATTTTCAATTCATTTTCAAACTTCACTATTCGTGGTTATGAATTTTGCTATTTTTACACTTTTGCTAGCATTTGAATTCCTGAAATAATATCAACTTGCTTATTAATCAAAAAATGTCGTTCGGATTATTTATCTCAGTAATTTAATTTGCAAATTCTCTTTTTCGCTTTGATCAAAAATATTTCATTTTCATTTTTCTCCAAAAGTTTCCAATTTAGTATTAAGAGCGCGAGATTCTAGAACACGAGCGGAATTTCTTTTTTGTAAGCCTGTGATAATAATGGAAATGAAAAGGATTATTTCGAAAGATATTTACTCGTGATTTATTGGTTTTCATCTTGTTTCAATTCTTATTGTTCTTGTTTTAGAACTTTTTGAACAGACAATCATCCAATTAATCGAGAAAGTGTTTCACAAAATATAAATTTCGAAACAAGCCTCAACTAAAACTATTTCGTATAAACTTGTTTTTACAATTTTATCCACAAGATATGAAATAAAATTTTCTAATACTTTAAGCTTGTCAAAGCTGTTCTCAACTCAATTCAATTTAAATTTTGTATTAAAGTTTATTCGAACTCTTTTTCCTTTTTCACATTGTTTGACAAAAAATTTTCAATTGCTTCCTGCTTTATCGATAAAATCTTTTCACTTCTGGTCTTTCGCATCAAGCGAATTTTGAATTTTGAAATCACAAACAACCTGCATCTGATACTTTAATCTGTAAAATTAGCAATCTAAGCCATCTGTCAAGTTTTTTGTGTGTTATAAGCTGGTTTCTTGTTTACACTTTTGAAAAATAGTTTTTAATGATTTTGAAACGAGACGTTAGATTAAAAATAAAAAACATTTTATCGATTCTTTCAAAAAGATCTCAAATCTTTTTCATCATTGAAGTTGAAACGTAATGGCGTTCCTTCCATTTTTATTGATTGAATTTCTGCTATATTTCAATTTAGAGAAAGAAAAATATAAAAAGAATCGAAAAAATTTCTATCAAAATTTTATCAATCGTACAAAAATGTCAACATGAAAAAAGAAATGGAAAAGGCCTGATGAAAAATTCAAAAAATTGAATTCGATTTTTTTCATATTTTTGGAGTAAGAAGATTTTATGAATTTTAAGTGAAGTTTATTTGATATTTTCAAGTACAATCATGAGCACAATGATATGCCATTTAATCTAGTGAAAATTTGAATTTTGAATGAGAAAAATAGAATTTTAATGAGGCCATAATTATACACTTTTCATGCCTAATTCCATTCTATATTTGTGAACTAGTCCAAAAAATACAATTCAAAAATATTCTTCTCTAGAGATGTTTTTTCAACTGCGCCAATTTTTTTCCTAATTGCTGAATCTCTTAGCACTCGAAAGCTAAGCATTTTGATGGAAATTTTTATTGATTTGATGATTATTTTACTGCAAAATGGCAGAAATTTTTTGATTTGCGCCAAAAAAACGAGATCCATTATTTCTAATGTGCTCACTTATCGTCTAAGAAACATATTTTAACTTTATTTCAGCTCAATTTTTAGTGCTCTTAAAATTAGATATTTGAAAATATTGAAAGTTTTAAAAGTTCTTGAAATTTTTTCTTAACTTTATCATAAAAACGTTCACAATATAAAATGTTTCAAAAGCTTTTTAACTAACTAGGGAATCACTGTAATAGTTTCACAGCTTGTCTCACAAGAATTTGTTCAAACACAGTTTCAAATATGAAACGAAACGATTCTTAGAGCTTTTACGCATAATGCGAGTGCAAAGTTTTATTCACTTTAAAAAACTTTAATTATTCTAATGTCGCTGGCTAATAACTTTTGGGAATTCCTACCGGTGTTGCTGTATTGAAAGCACTTAAAGAATCACATATTTAAGCCAAACTACACAATGTATTTAGTAGTAAATTCATTTTAAAATTTACGTTCTGTAAAAGCAAGTTTAAAAAAATTCGTCATGTTATTTATCCATGGCATTAAAAAAAATTCCCCATAGATTTCGTTATAAAGCTCACCTGTGAATAAAAGATTGCGCGCATGATATGTGAAGCTAAATATTCTTGGATTCTTTCATTTCATATTTGATACTATTTTGAAAAATCTTTTTTGGATTTATTCCAAAGCTGGCTCTAAAACTTTTCAGACGCTTCCGTTGTACGATTTTTCAAAAGAATTTTTTTCCTTTGACAAGGAGTTCAAAAGCTTTTACTTTGAAAAAAAATTATAAAAACGAATGAATGTGTTTGAATCAATAAATATAGAGAAAAGTGAAGTTTAAGTGTTATGTAGGATTATCAGCAGTAGTCATTTTAGATTTAGAGAAAATGTTTGGAGAAAAATGCTTCCTTTTTTCAATCAAAATTCGATTTTATAAACTCTCATTTTCATGAATTTCTTTTTTCAATCAACGAAACTTTATTTACCTCATGGTGTTAATCGTATTTAGTCTTTCATGAACTCTTCGTTTTAATGAACATTTTTTCGAGAATTGCTTCTTAAAATCAAGCCTCAAACTGTATTTGCATAAAATAGTTTTTCTTCCAGAATCATAGTTTTTCCAATTTTGAGGAAAAAATCTTTGTATTTGTAGAAAACTTTAATGAGCTTACCCTGATTGCTTTAAAAAATTTAGAATTAAATGATACGCGTCTGCTAAAAATTTTTGAATAAATATAGAGCTTTCTTTCAGAGAAGTGAAACTTACACAAGTCAAAATTATGTTCCTTTTGTTTTCAAGAAAGAAAAATGGCTACAGTTAGCGAAAACTGAATAAATGTTTTTTCGCAAAAAGTCATTTCACTACACTATATTTCACTAAGTTTAATCGCATTTTAACAGCCAGAATCTTCTTTCTCGTGAAAACATTAATAAAATGAATTTAAAAACTATCAACTCGCTTTTTACATTTAATGTTAACAGGAAAAAAAAACATTTTAAGTCATAAAATTGCTACCATTAAGAAGCAAATAGAAACATTAATTTCACTCGCTCAAGAAGAGGAAGCTTTTGATGAAAAAAAAATCGAGGAAGGCAATTAAGCAAAATAGATTTTATGCGTTGAATTTGTTTTTAAAAGCAAAACGATTCTTTGAATTCCAAAAGAAGCCGCACGTTACAACAATTTTATCAAATTTCATTTTATAGGTTGAGTCGATGCTTGCATGCACCCAAAAGCAGAGAATAACGAACGCAATAATTGAATGAATTTATTCCAAAAGGACCTATTCAGCAATGCATATATTATTAGATAGGCGATTTCGAAATAAATTCATTCAATTTCTTTAATTCCTTCACTTCGACCTTAAATTTTTAAAGAGTATTTAATGAAAATTTTGATTACGGATTAATATGAATTCGAAATGAATTCGATTTTTTTGATTTAAAGTTAGATAAATAAAATCTCACAAAACTTTATTGTTTAATTAAACTTTCTTGCATAAATGAACTAAAATGCTCTAGTACGTGAAATTTTATGACTCAAAGCTATTTCATATTTTGAAATTTTATATAAATAATATAGAAATGTAAAAAAAATAAAATAAATAAATAAAGCTTTAGAGAGAAATTATTAAAATTTTGTCCAAATTTTCGATTAAGCTATTATAAAATTAATTACTTCAATATTTTTTGATATTGAAGCATTTCCATTTTTAATTTTAAAAGTTTGTTTTATTATTTAGGTTTGCTAAAATAAAAGTTCAATCTTCAAAAGCTTTGAAATATAAAATTTTGATAAAGTTTCACTTCAATTTCCTCAGTGCCGTGTTAGTCAATAACACTTATTCAAACAACATTTTTATTTTTTAATTTATTTAAATCGTGATTGGAAGAAACTAAAATTTCAAACACATTGTTTTTTAATTAATTATAAAAACAAAATCTAAATTAAATAAAAAATTTTCCGTAAATTTGAAACGATTAAAATAACATTTTAAAATGAAGATATTTTGATTAAATGTTTGTAGCCATCACATAATTAAGTTTGTAAGGCTATCATACAAGTTACTCTCAGTTTTAAGTTCCTTTAAATCATTTTGAAAAATATGTTCTCATTTCCTTTCCTATAAACAAAAATTTCTTAGATGTAAATCGTTGTTTAAAGAATCATGAAGTTTATTTTACAGATAAAACAAGAATAAGAATCTTAGTAAAAAATAGATTAAATCAAATTACGTTGTACAATATATTTATTTCTGAAATAATACGTATTTAGCAGAAATTAAAGTCTGTTTAACAAAAAAAATGGATAGAACCATCAATGATGGTGTTTCAAAAATCATATTTTTAAAAATAATAAATAATTCGATTTGTTTGATGGCAAAATATTCTATAAAATACAGTAAAACCTCTATTAACGAACACAAAAATAATACCTGTCCAAACTGAATTTGCACACAAAAATTAACTTGAAACATTTTTAAGTTAAAGAGTTGTTTTTGAAAAATACTTTTTGACGAAAATATTAATCACGAGAGCGTGAAAGTGGAGGCTAAGTTTGCGACCGAGCTCATCTTGAAATAATCATCACTGCACGCGTGAGACCGCAATAATACTTTGCGCATGTTTGGACATGTTTTAAAATACCCTCATAACTTAATTAAAAATACTCTCTCTAGAACGGCCACCTCTTTATAACAGTCAGATTTTTTGATTTTTTGTGTCCTTTGTAGACAGGTTTCACTGTATCCATTTCATTTAGTAGGAATAGAAAAAAGTATAATTTTCAATCGTAATTGTAGGAAAACTTTTTACTCTAAATAAATAGTTTACATTGAAAGTAAAGTTTTGAGGAAAAATTGCTCTCAAGGATACACAAACAAGTCACAACAAAAAAGCAAAATTAAGTGGTCTTAAAATCAGAAAAGTTTGGGAAAAATTCTTGTAAAGTGTATTTTTACTCAAATAATGCAAAAAATAATTTGAAGAAAGTTTAATTCTCTCAATTGCTTTCACATTCTACTGGTTTAGCAATTAAATAATAAACGATTCAAAATCGAATACAAATACAAATTAAGATCGAATAGTTTTAAATTCATAAATTCATTAAATTTGCTCCAAAATAAAATATAAAAATATTAACCCTTTAAACTATTCAATTTCTAGAATCTATATTAAATGTAAAGATCCAACATCTATACAAATTTTTTCTTATAAAAAGTTCCTTTTACTTTATTCATTTTCTTTCGATTGTTTCGTTTTTATTTCTAATTCCAATCAAATACTCTGATTCCTTTTGCATTAATGGACAACATTTTAGTTTATTTGACAGTAATTTTTTAAAAATAATCTTCATATTAAGCTCAATGCTTCATAGACTTAATATTAATTTTAAAAATGATCACTTTTCGCTCGCAAACACAGACGTTGTTTAGAAATTTGAAAGACAATCATTGACATAGAGATTTATTCTATTAATATTGTAATTAATATTGACAATCATTGTTTATAGAGATTAATATTAAAATGAATAAAATTCGAAAGCCTCAAATTCAATAGTGAGATAAAAATTCTTTTAAAATGAAAATTTTTTATAGCAAAAGTTCTTTACCTTTTCAAATTCACTGAATCTATTAGATTTTTTCTGAGAAAAAAAAATTATAGCAAAAAATAGCTTTCAATGTCGTAAGAGTAGATCAGATAGTTTTTCCATTCAAAAAGTTTTTTCAAATTGTAAAAAGTAATCCCATTTACAATCAAACTTTTCTCTTTCGATGTAAGGAGGTTGAAAGTTCGAAATAAAGAGAACGTCTGATACCAGATATTAATATCTATTGAAATTTTTTGGTCAAAGATTCCTCTGAAATCAGATTTTTAGGATGTCAAATAAAGCTTTGTTTGCATTTTCTTCTTTCCTTTCCTTGTAAGCTTACGATAGCACTCACGTCAGTGAAATGAGTTTAATTCTTGTACCAGAAGCAAATTAAATACTTCAAGACATGATCACAGTGTTTTGTTTGAATATCGCCTAAAAATATGAAAACTAAACGAAAATTTTTATAAATTATTAAAAATTATGTTGTAATTATTTTTTCTTTTAATTTGTACATGAAAAATTTTTACTCATTTAAAATTGTTTTTATAATACTTCTAACATAAGAAGGTATTATGCGAGATTTTAAACTGTTGGCTTGATACATCATACTAAAAACTATGAATAAATCTTTTTTGCGCTGAAAAATTTAAAAAGAAGCAAAGCGATTTGGCAGTTTCTATGGCAAAGCGACTATCTTTTGAGAAGAATTAAGAAAGAGTTTTGCGAATTACCTAGCTAATCCTCTCACTATTCATTTTTTATTTCCTTTTGATAACGATTATCATAAATACATTCTCAATTCGCATTAATTCTCAATTTAGTTGCGTTGGATTGAATGCAATTCACTACAATTTCCTTTTGTTTGAATGTATTTATTCAAATATTTGTAGCGTCACTCGCAAACATGTTAACTTTAAAATTTCAATTAATTTAACTTTGTACTTACCGATAAAATATTGTAAAACGCCCACCAAAAAGCATAAATAAACCTGACAGTCGCGCTGACATTCATTCAGTGCTTTGAATTCGGATTGTTCACGTTAATTAGTTGCGCGACCGTTCCACGTATTAACTAAATCATTTATTCTATGATTCTTTGTATTTGTGCCGAACCAAAATAATCTTGCTATTACAACTCATTAAATTAGTCTACGAGACAAAAAGAATACAATTATAATAATTAATTTAATGTTGGTTTTGTTTTACTCGTGAAAAACCTAAAAATCATTTACATGGAAACTAMTTTTATGGCTCGATCCCAATTTTGATTAAAATAAAAAATTAAAATAAAAAAATGCTTTTATTTGGATTATGAAAATTACTTACATTTAACATGAATTCGAGTGAAATTGATAAAGATTTATTCCCGTAATTAAAAAATTTGTCATAGAGATAATTTTATATTTGGAACGCATTTGGATTTTTTAAATTCCTCTCAAGCGCATTTGACGTACCAATATCATTGATTATTTTTTGTGTCCGTGTCAATATCCATGTTCATTTTTAGTTTAATCCAAATCAAGATAAGGCTCTGAAATTAGTTTTGTTAGTTTATTTCTATCATCCAGATTGAGATTAAAGTTTTTTGCTTTATTTATAAAGTTGATTAAAGAATTTTAAAACAGTGCAAAAGATTCAATGAAAGGAAAATATTTGAGTCAATCTATATTCACAAAACTAAAGATAAAAAT